>CAEFZX010014040.1:0-76765 GCA_903066825.1 Alfaro cultratus | reverse complement strand
TTAACATCCCCACTTGTTAATTTACCATCCAAAAATTAAATGACAGCTATAAAACTACCAAAAATAAAAAATGTCACTGTATAGTTTTTGAAATGTGATTAGTTGCAATTGTTTGATTATAGACCCTGCAATAACTTTTTTTTTTTTTTTCCTCCGAAGAGTTTTTTTGCGGCGCTAGTGGCTCGCATTTTCCACAACAGTAGGCTGACAGNGACCCTGCAATAACTTTTTAAGAAAAAGTTAATTGCCTCACCACTAATTAAAAGCATATTCTGGAGTCAAAGTCCAGATTCATGTTGATACCATGATGACCTTGATAGACATTCTCTATCCAATCTGACTGAGCTTCAAATAATTTGCTAATTCAGACTCTTTGGACAGGGCTGGTAGAGCCTTTCTAAAACTAAAAAACTTGTACGTAGTTCAGCACAGGTATACAAATTGTTCCAAACGAACAAAACCCTGCTGCAGACCTCTTTTTTTTCCGCTTAGCGAGGCCTCGTCTCTTTCCTTACAGGAGAGTTAAGACAACTCTGAGCGGCTCAGCAGAATCTCACTGCAGTTTGACTGAAACTCATCGTCAAACAGAAAAAAATGTTTCAAAAAAATCTAGTCCTGCTAGCAGCTCGGGCTCCGATGGGCCGACCCACTTTTCAATTATTGCCACAAGGCAAAGAAATTAGAGGTTTGATTCCAGCCTAATCCCCAAACAAACAAATCTATGGCCTCCATTTCCAGTGAAGGCTCCATGCTTCCCCTTTTTTTTTATCCCTCTTCTGTCGACTCTTGCTAATTTTCTGCCCCTCCACTTGCCTGGTCAGGTGTGGCAGGATTTTAGCTCCAATAGGTTCTTAAACTGAGCGCTCTAAGTGTTAGAATCGGTCCACAGCCATATTTGTTACATTCTGTTGGTTTTCCATTCAGCATTAACAGCATCGCCACTGAGAATGAACACGGTTTGATACTGTAACTCCTACACTTAACAGCTGGCAGTTTGATACCCAGGTCAATTTCAGCCACTCGGGCTTCTTTCCACTACTGATAACACGACAATTATTCAGCAGCAAAAAAGTTCTTTCCCCCAATGCTAGTCGCTCCTCAATAGGGGATCTGTCAGCGGCCAATAGGAAATTCTGAAAAAATAAATTAATTAAACATGTGGATGAAGAATTTCTATCATGATGTAATTTGCTGAAACGTAAAGGTTTCTATGGATGTTTGGAACAGTCACCACTCCTACACTCTGTAACACCAACATTACTTCTTCAAAACAATAGTTGGCGACTCGGAGCGTAACGATACCTAATGCTCACAAGACGAGACGCAAAACTGAGTTCATGAGATGGGACGAGGTTTTATTATCCGTGAGAAAACTTCAATGATCAAATTTCTGCTCCATAAGGGATTTTATTCTTCCTGCTGCAAGGCAATAAAACATGCAGAGGTTTATATAAAATCAAAACGCATCATAAAGACAAATCACATCTGTCATTGTGAAACCTTTGCAACATGAATGCAGATCGACCGACTTTCCACTAAATGCCAAAGAAATTTGTAAACATCTAAAAATTTAAACTTGTGCTTCAAACTGTAACCNGGAAATGAGCAATTTTCTTACAAAAAGATGAAGCAAACGCAAAGTCTGCGTACGAGCAAAAGAAAAGAGGAGAAAGCAACGTATCCTTTCCCATCTCGATTGCTCCACCGACGGCCGATCGATGTATCTCCCAAACTCACTCTGCCCACAGGCTCTCTCACCCATTATGATTCTGTCTGAGAGTGATTCCAGCCAATCTGAGGGTGGTCAGATCCTTCTCATTTCCCTTACCATGTACAAGCAATCGATTCCACTCAAAGCCGAAGGCCGGCGCTTATCCCCCCCCGCCGGCCCGCTCCCAACTCCACTTGCCGTCTTTCTCTCCATCGGCCTCTGAATGCAGATGGCTTAGAGTGGAGGAAGGGAGCTGCGTGGAGTTAGACGTAAAACAAAAAAAAAAGAGCAACACAATTTTTTTTTAATCTGCAATCATTCCAGCAATCCACACCTCCATGACGGCTTCTGAGAAGATTTGGCGTCGGCTAAAAGACACGCTGCTGCGGGTGTCACCTTGTGAGAGCTTTTTTTAGATCCGTCCGTTTTATTCTCTGAATCATGACGATGACTTCATCTAAACCTGGCAGGAGAAATACCGGCAACTCCTCTGTCTATTAATAAACTGTTTTTTGTTGGCGTTTTTTTGCTCACCTTTAAAAGATTTATTTCATGTTTTTTTTCCGTCTGTTTGTTCTTCTGCAAGGTGACAGACTCTCTTACAAAAGGTTTATAAACCACCTTTCCTGTCCGGAACTTTTAGAAGTGAAACTTGAAACAAAAATGTGATAAATTGTGATTAAAAAACAAAAAATGCAGCATGTTAAAATGTATGCAGTTAATTCACCTGTGAGGGACCAAACTCAAACGAGGACAAAAAGGTGTTCAAAATAGAAAAAAAATCAATTTAATTCTTCACAAAAATGGTAAAAAAAGATTAAAGATTCAATACAAAAATGAGTCAAAAGGATAAGTAACAAATTTGGGCCCAATTTAACTGAATCAACTGAACTCTAACCAAACACAAACAAAACTGACCTCCAAACAAAGAACAAAAAGCTGCTTAAATAGGAGTGCAGTAACATAGAACTACCACAGGAGGGAGACACAACATAACAAAAGAACAAACACATACAAAATTAGCTAAAGCATCTTATGAAACAAATAAAGCAAAACTAACTTTAACTTTAGCACAAATAATAAGTGAATATTTAAGTGACAAAATTAACTAATTAAGATCAACTTGAAACAAATCGTCTCCCTCTCCAGTCTTTCAGAAAAACCAAGTGGTTTGATCCAGTTTTCCTCCTGCAGCTGGTTAGTCAGCAGCAATAACTAACTTAAAACAGACTATAAACTGTAACTAATATAAAGAAAAAATAAATACTAACACTATGTGGTGGTGGTAGGAGCATCCGCCACAGCACCGAAGTGAACGTGTTCAAATCCCAGACTCGGTGTGAAAACACATGCGCGTCACACTTTTCAGATTTTTTTTTGTAAGTAAGTAAATAAAATTGAAAACCAACAATTAAATTCATTTCTGCGGTGAGTAAAATTTAAAGGGATTTGCCAGGAAAGGAGCTGCATTTCCAAGCTACAGTTATTTGGATTTAATAATTGTAATGTGCAAGTTACAGTACCTGCAGTATTGGAACAAACAAACCAGAATATTATTATCCTTTTAATAAAATCCATGTTTTTATGACTCTAACAACTTATAACATTTTTAAAGGGATCATAAAATTTGGAGCAAAGCAGCAAATAGAACGTCATCTTCGAATGTGTGTTAGCGTCATGATACATACCCATCATGATCATAAATATATATAAAAAAACACTTTATAAGACATGAATGCTGCACATTCAACAGCTTTTTGTTAGTGGAGATAAAATGTGAGCCTTAACTTTAGCGCCACAGGGTTGACACGATATGCGTGTGTGTGTGTGTGTGTGTGTGTTGAGCAAATCAGCCACTGCTGCTCTCTGAGATGGCTCCATTCCTGCTTTCGCTCTGATGATATTGCCTTTATTGCTCTCAAATCTGCTGTGATTTCCAAAACAGTCTGCCTCGTCACAGTGTGCGACGCGCCGAGGTTTAGATAAAAGACAGATCCCGCCTGACTTTGCCGTTAAATCCTACATTCCTCGCAAAGCTCCGGCACTTGGGCCGGATTTACAGCCACATTTCAGGCAAATCGTTCCACCCAGTAGGCAGCGGGACCTTTGCATGCGCAGGGTAAATAAAGACGGGCAGCGAGAGGTCAGAGGTCAACAGGGAACGTACATGTCATAGCTACTCAGTGTCTCAGCTCCTTCAAATAGGAGCTTCGTTTTGTCTACATCATTACTGACCAATTCTGAGACTCCATTGGTGCTTAAACTCGCTATGTTTACTTTTTTTTCCACCATTTCAGGCTTCCAGAAATTAATTTTTCTGAAATAAAAATTCTGAAAAACACATTTTGAATTTAATTTTGTTCCAACATAATCGCAACTAACGATTATTTTAGTAATCAGCTACTCTGACGATTAATCGGGTAACAAAATTAGCGGATTTTTCATTCATTCACTTACGTTTTATTTCTAAAATATTACAAATATGCTTATAGACGCAAATAAACAAGCAAATTTTTATCGAGAAAAGACATTTTATTGCCTAAAATGCCTAAAGCTTTTTAAAAGAATGACTTTACATGAGATGTTTTGTTGCTTTCAGAGCAGAATCCCTCCATGACTGTGTGATATAGACAGATTTACATTTAATTTGTTCCACAGGGGCTGATACAGGAGCCTGAAGTGAAGTCAGATTGGCTCAAGGTTTCCTGTAGGTGTTTGAATCCAGCGCTGCATCTACGGTGCAGCTATGTGTCGGATAACAGGAAAAGGAAAAACAAAAAATAAAAACTTTTTATGGCATCGCTTTACGAGAACTATAATTATCGCCCGAGGTTCTCGCGGCTTCACCACTGCTGACACAGGATTTTCATGTGGGAGCTGCACAGATGACAGGATTTGTGCTGTCAATAAAGAGAAAGACGTACCGCTCTGAAAGAATCATTTACTGTCATGAAGCTGTTGCTCAAACTTCTTCTGTTTGACTTCTGCTGCTTATGACAATGAAAATAAATGCTATACGGTCTATTTTAAGCAGAACAACGAGGCTTTTCATTAAGGAGTATGATTTATTACATTTTCACGCGACGTCAGTGAGTCGGACATTTCAGCTGCTGCGTCATGGTTAGCATTGAAATGCTAGTTTAGCCTTGAACAGCTTCGCTAATAGGCTAACTCCTTTTAGCACAGCTTGAACACAACAGTAATCTCTTCCAGGGTCCAATCAAGTAGTTATTTTTGTTTTTTTTAATGTAAAAACTAACCCCCAGTCGGCCAAGAGGAGCAGCTTCATCGTCCGTCAGTGTTTGAGGATGTTGCTTGTGTGTCAGATTTATGGTTGTACCAGAAACACATAAATACAAAGGTTCCAACCGGATGCGTTCTGTGTAAATTATAAAATAAAAAACGGATTAATTGTGGTAAATCGTTAAACGCATTAAAATATATACAACAACAAATTATGTCAGTGCAGCAAGGCTAGAAAAACTGCTGGGCTGGACAATAAATCAATTACAATATATATTGATATGCAACCCTGATCCAGAACTGCACAGCATTCTGGGGGATGTATGCAGAGGAAAGACTTTAGCCATTCAACCACGTAAGCAACAAGCTAACCTCACCCACTTTTTGGTAACCTAGCAACAACCTGTTGAGTAATGTGCGCAGCAGCAGTTTAAGGTTTAACCTCAGTGTCTCATAAATTACTAAAAGAAAAAAAAAAAAACAGCATGGAGTGAAAACTGGATAAAATTCACATCATGAATCTGGCTGTATTTCAGATATTTAAAGCGAATAATTATAATCAATAAGGACTGATATGAAACACTTACATAATACGTTTTTCATGATGGAATCGTTTCCTTTTAGGGAACAATTTCCTGAAAAGGAATTGTTTCTATAGCAGCATTTCGTACCTTTGTGAAACCCTGGACATGGACAACCTGCCACCAAGTTACGGTTAGTGCTTCTGTTTTGCTGCTGAGCCGTTTCACTCGGACACGCCGTGGCGATGGCATGAGGACGGCATGTGCTACGTGGCAGAACTCACAGCATTGTCTTCGTTTCATTTGGGACGATGTTCTAACTGTCCCGATGACATAAACGCACCTGTGAAAAGGGCCGGGGTTGTAACAGCTAATTATACTCTGCAGGACGCGTGGAGTGAGAAACGACTCCTGTCGCCTTGTTTCCACGGCGAAAGGCTTCCCATATTAGTTAGTGCTTAATATCCCCAAGGTCATAACGTTTGATAGATCATATTGTCAGCCGGGGCAGCCGTAAAAATCCTCCCCCACGTCTACAACCACCGCCGTCGTCCTCTGTGGCAGCTTCAGTCTGCTCACATCAAGCGTCTTAATTGAAGGGGAGCGGGGCCAGACGGCGAGCCCGGCTGCAGGCAATCGATTGTGACAAACAAATTAGAGACGAGTTTGACCGATTAAGTTATGTATCGATTTTGATTTAAACATTAACGTGCTCATGTACGCGGCGGGAACAGACGGGAAGACGAAATGTAATCAATGCTTCCTCGTACAGATCCATGGGATTTAGCATGTAAAGGCACGGGGTCAATGAGGTAATAAGAGGCCTCAAGGACCAGACGTTCTTCTGCCTCACCGCTAATTGGATAAAGATTATGCCAGTCGGCTGCAGAATATGCTGGAGAACACATTGCTGTGAATCAGGTTAATTTTATCGGCCAGAATCAATTTCATGCTATAAGTTTTCCTTAAACTCTACTGTTCTCGGCTGAACCGCTGCAGCTCCCTAAGTTCATTTCACACAAGCCATTTTTCATCATGGGCCTCAGATGCTAACTAACGGCTAAGTGTAAATCAAAGATGATTTCATTCACTTTTACTTGCTCCACAAAATGACCGTAATATGTCTGCAAGCGGCTGATGGGAACTTGATCAAAACTAATAGCGCCATTATTCCAGTCTGAGGTCCTGAAAAATCTACTTTTGAAGCTCAATTATTGTCCTGCTGTGGAACAGTACACATATTATAAAAATAAAAAAAAATAGACAAGATTCCTGTGACTAATATTATAATATTATGTATTATAATGGACGGGTGATGATGGTGATGAAGCTTTTACTGATTCGCCAGTCATGTTTGTGTTAATTCTCACAACTGATTAATTTTAAATAAATGATTTGTTACATTAAAACTAGTTCCAATCGATCACAATGACGTCCGCTTAGACCTTCTTTCACTGTTGTAGTTGGGCCACCATCCAGCAGAGGGCGCATCCTTGAGCGGAACCAGTTGATACAGAAAAAAAGCTGGCGGAGCCATACCAGAGCGGGAGAGAGAAATGGGCTAAACGTAATCAGATGTGGGATGCAAAATATCCAGTTCTGCTTTGAAATATAAACCCTCCACAAGCTCAGATTTCACCTTAATATTCACTCTGCTGAGCAGTATTGCATGGCGGCGTCAACCTTTTGACCAAAAATGATCAGTTTGCTACAAATGCAATAAAGTCTGCACTCCTCCTCACTGACAACATAAAGTTAATGGGAGATTTAGTGTTTCACACATTTTCTAATTTTTCAATCCAGCAACCCAATAGGTTAATGTTTTCTTATATTTCATAAATATACTGTGAGAAAACCACTATTATCTGTTTATTCAGTCAGTACATAACACAGCTGACAAAACATACAATGTGCTTTTTCTTTTTTTAAAATAAGCATTATGACTCAGGTTTTAAAGAAAATGGCCGCTTATCAATTAATCAAGGTCAGTCGATCAGATGAACTCATTAATCCGATCCCTAATATTGATCCCGAAAGTCACAGGAAGACAGGCTGTTTGTGGAATGCACCTTTACCACGAAAATATACCAAAGAATGAGGCACTGAAGAAAACCCCCAAAATTAAAAGCAGTGGATCCTTGATATTCTCAGGGTTTATGGACCACAAACACCTACAAATACGTGACATTTGCAAATACATCAGACCACCTCTAAAAACGCTTAGAACTGGCTGTTTGAATCGTTCAAAAACGAAGCATTAGCATGATATGCACCGCAGAAACCGTGTTAGCACAGAAGCTAACAGCCAGAGTGTTCCTTGTTTCCAATCAGCGACAAGGAAGATCAACGGCTCTTCTGGATTGGCCGATTCCAGCTTCCTACACTGTATTTCAGTCTAAATACTTTAGATACTTTTCACTTTACTGATTTTATTTTTGTTAAAAAATAATTGATTTGAAGTTTTCATTGCCAGCCATCTGCGATTGGCATTCGGGGGTCTTCACGCTCTTATCCACCAATCAAATAAAATGTGGTAAGAGGCTGTTGGAAATTGGCATTTAACTTCAGCATAATGTGACATTTTAAAGACAGAAACACAGATTTAACATGTAAACCTTCACTCCATGCTGGACTAAATATTTTAACCTCGTATGGTGGAAAATGATTTTAAAATACTAAAGATTAGGACTAAAAATGATCTAATATCTTAATATCTTAAGGCACTGGCAGGAGGCCAAATGAAATATGCAAGAAGAAATGTCAGCTCCATTCGTGATTTAACCATGTGGCTGGGATTTTAATGCGCTTTTTAATCTGTGCATCCACTGGCATGTTTTTTTTTTTTTTTCTTACTTTTTTTGCTGGTTCTCTGATTCTCCCTCCACCTGTTTTACAAGCACACACACATTATCCATTGTTGGAAAACCTGGATCATAATAATGAATTCATAACCAGCTTCTTTCCTTGTTTGTAAATTTGTACAATTATCTGCAGAGCAATGTTTCATCTCCCTTCACAGTGCTAACAATGGGAATAAAGTACAAAATATAGTTTCAGGTGATCCTGATGGCGCTTTAAAATATATACTTTAAATAATTGAATATTTATATCAGAAACAGAAGCAAAATCAAACACGTGTGAGTGAGGAGAAGCTGTAAAACCAAGGCTTGACCCATCTTGACCCCACTGCCGAGTGCAAAACTTAACTTAGAGGCACTACTTTGTGTTTTACAGGCCCATAGTGCCGTTTTAAAGCACAAACAAGCAAACCATTGCCTTCAGTTGTGAAAATGCTATATATTTCAAAACAGAACTCTAAAAACTACACTGCAAAGGATTCTGGGTATTACTCGTGGTCTTTTGCTAAAGACAAAACAGAAATCCTACAACCACTAAAATCTGACACTACTCCATTATTTTCCACATTTCTTGACGAGGAGAGTTGTGCTCAGTGTCTTCAGAGGTTTTCGTGTCGTTTCCTGCAGTGGTTCTTGGTGCAGCGCCCCCTCAGGTGCGGAGGGGAACCTTGACTTTCAAGGCAAATGGAGTGGAGTTTGGTTAGAGCAGACTGAAACAGGGCTAACAGATCACTATCTTATTTCCAGATGCTCAGTTGAGCCTTTAGTGCAATCAAAAAATAAAGAAATTAATTAACAAAGAAAATGTACCAGGTTGTGACAGGAAACTGTGAACTGCACCTCATTGATCTCAGTGCAAGAGACATGATTACATACAGATTCATGGAACCAGTTCTTTTCAATACACCAGCTTACCTGGCAGGTCAGGAAACAGTCCAATAGCAGCTGAAACGTCCAAGTCCTACCATGTTCAACATTTTCCGATCATTTCTACAAACTTTCCACCTTCAAGCCTCAAATTATTTTTAGAATTTCATCAGAATGCCATGAAAACTGAAATCACACTATGGTTCATAAGTCAGGCCAGATTGATCGGCTCACGCCATCCACATTATTCACCTGAGAAAAATCTAATATCACCGAATGCAAATGATTCTTGACTGCATTATAACTTGATACTGCAGCATTTCAATCACTGTCCTTTCAGTGGCAAAAGATTCATGAGTATTAATTAACTTTTCTTATTATTCCTCCGTCTCCGCCACTCTTATTTTTCACACCGGTGCAGACTAGGGCACCTAGAGAGCGGCTTTAATGCCATCAGCTGCCGTCGCTTTCAGAGCAGAGGGTTGTCGGCGCAAATCAGCTCCTGCTGTCACATGATATCAATCATATTTCTGCCCTCCAATCTCTTTAAATAGTTTCTCTTTCAGACGTTGGCTTCGGGACGGAGGGATAACTTTGCCTTTGTGGCTCGCACCGATGACTAGGATCCTGACTTTAACCCCTGGGTTTGGTCCTAATCCTGCAGTTTATTTCAAATATTTAAGATAAAGGAAACGCGAGCTGTGCTGACTGACAGATTAATCCCCAGCCTGACGCAACGCTGTCATGGAATGAACAATTTCATCACCTGTCAGTTCTGTTTTGGCTCACGAGGCGAAACGGAAAACAACCCAAACCCAGAAAGAGGGCGGCTTGGTTTGTTTCTGGTGGCAACAGCCTTCACGTTCAGCTGAGTATTTTGTAAATTGCGGAATTAATAAATACGTCCTGATGCGTCTGGTGTGTCAGATTAAAAGTACCTTTTGAAAATAACAACCTTTAAGCAGATCTTAAGCATTCTTATCTGTAAAATCACAATTCTTTGTAAATAAATAGGTTTTTGACGAAATATTCTGATTTCAAATGTTGCTTATTCAATAACTGATGGAAAAAACCTCATGATGGTTACAAGAAATAAAACTGTTAAAAACATTAGTCTTTGTCTAATTAATTTATATAACATGTTTTTCCTGGTCATGGAGTAGCAGAAATTAACTCTTTAATAATATTCTAATTTAATGAAAGGGCCTGCACTGTTTTCTTTCATAAAAGCAAGAGATTAAACAAAATGACTGAAATATGGCTAAAATAAGTAATATCTAATTATCTTGCATATACGGAATATTTTGTTTCAAACTCTGGAAATTTTCATTTAGCAACAGCGCCTTTAAAAGTGCAATAACTTTCAATTTTTTCACACTAGTCCTACAATTTAGTAACGTTGAAAAGACTTCATGCTACAGACTCACAAATGAGTCTGATTAACTATAACCTAGAGGTGCACATTTCTCATATCGTTTATCGTATCGTTTATCGTGAGCAGCATTTTTCATAAGAATTTTGATGCATCTTGGTCACGATAAATTACAATTAATGATGTTTAAAATCCCCCAAAAGCTATCTGTATTGTTGGGACTGTTAGTTTTTCTCTTTTCTCCACTGTGTTTTCAATAAAAACCAATAAAAACGATTCTGGTCAAATGTGACTGTAGTGTCCTGAAGAAGTGAACTACACATGGGATCGTTTCTCAAGAGCAGTATTTGTGTTAGTGGGGCTTTACTCGTCTGTCTTAGTCATACAGTTACCCAAAGTATTATCTGCAATTTTTATCGTTATCGGAATAGCGCCACAAAATATTGTGATAAAACTTTGAGTCCATATCGGCCAGCTCTTGCTAAATCTGCTAAATATGCAGCAGTATGGATATTTTTCCAAAAGCATAAAACCAGCTCAAACTGCATTCTTGGCTGTTTGTTTTGATGAAAGCAGACTTTAATACCAACAACTGCGCTAAATAGCTAACGAGGCATGGAGTGTCATCACATCCCTCGAGGAAAAGCTGGCGTGTGGTGAAAGCAGGTGAACAACTGTAATCAGAGGAAGTTATTGTGTAAATACTAACCCTTGAAAAACACATAAACCTCGTTCTTTAAAGAAAAAGAAACTTTTCTAATCATTCAGTGTCAAAAAACTGGATTCCTGCTGATTCTGCTGATTTAAAAACAACGAGTTCATAGTTGATCATCTTTCCATGGTCACAAAAGCATCCTTCTTTGAAATAACTGGAATATTTTATTGATACGTGTTGGTGGGTTGATTGTTGCACCAATTGATCAACAGCGGCTGGTCCAGGCAATTTGCTTAGAAGTGTTAATGCTAACTTGATGTGGCAAACTCCCAATTTTTTTCCCCCGTTGTACAGATAAAACAAAAAATTAATAATCTCACATAAGAGAAAGTCAATCTTTTGTTATTACATTCATGCAGAGGGAAAATGTTCTCCCTATGCATGAGTGGGTTCTCTCTGGCTTCCTCCCTCGGTGTGAGTGTGAGTGTACATGGTTATTTGTCCTGTCTGTCTCTATGTTGCCCTGCGACAGACTGGATTAGGGTGTTAAGAAGAAGCTCATATAAAATACATAATATCAAACAATATGCAGTTTTATGTAGGTGTTTACTAACTGCTGGCTAGTCTGAAGGAGCTGAGTGGGGGAGTCATGGCATTAGGTTCATGGCGGAAGCTCGGTAGCTTGGAACCTGCAGCTCTGAGGAGGAGCTGCGCCTCGAAGGCGGAGCTTGGTCCACCCGGGCGTTTTGCACAGCTGAATGGTTTAAATGGAGATTAAAGGTTTTGTCAAATATGCATGAAAGAATCAAGACAACACTCCAGGTATGTTTTTGTTGAGGGAATAACATTTTTAACCTGACGTAAAGCTAAAAAAAATTATTTTACATAATACTGCCCCTTTTTAAGCAGACTGATGGCCCACAAGGTTGTTTTCCATTTTCATTCCAGACGTTCAAAAGAACGGGACAGGGTGATTTAGGGTCGCCACTCTGAACCTCTCTGGGAAACTCTCCTGGTTCCCGGCTCTTTCTCCGGGCTTCGACTCAGGGAGGTCAGGCTTACAGCGACTAGGAGACGTGGTGAGCCGGGTTCCTGAGGAACATGACGAAGAGTGACACGCTGTGCCAGCAGCAGCAGCAGCAGGCCTGTGAGAGGAGTCAGCGCTGATGCAGGATTCACACTCATCGCGCCGTGAAGTGGCCCTGTCGATGACAGTGACACACACGCCAGGTCTGTGGCGAGAAGAGGATCTAATGCTCCACTCAGGACAAATGAGACGCTTGTGGAAAGCACCATGTGTTCTGGATGTCCGTGTGTTTAATGCATGAGTATTTGTAAGGGCATGTGAGGTCGTAAAACTAATGGGTGGAACATGTTAGAGAGGCAGTATCACACACAAATCGTCTGTTTTGAGCTTTACATCACGTTATGATGTTATTCCCTCATCAAAACCATACCTGGAGTGTTGCTTTGATACTTTCAAGCATGTTTGAGAAATCCCTTAATCTCCATGGCAACCATTCAGCTGCTCTGTAATGGACCGCATTACAGAGCAGCACTCCCCTACTCAGCTCCTTCAGACTAGCCAGCAGCGATTAGCAAACACCTGGTGGATACTGCAAATCAACGGAGCTCATTATACGAGCTAAGTCTCAGTGAAACGCTGATGCAAAACGTTGTTAAAGGGTTGACAGAGGAATGATGTCATGATGACTTCCTGTAGAGTGGAGTTTCAGAAAGAGCAGGAGTTCTTAAAGAGACAGAGGCCCAATTTCAAGACGTTAAATCACAAAGCCAAATTTCTTTCAAGCGCTTTCTACTCTACTGCTAGATGCACATTTGTTTTAATAGTATTTACCCAGAACACCCTGCACTGCTGTATGCGTCTTGTTTTTGAAGTTGTTTGACAAATACAGGATTTTTATTATTTTTTTTAACAACTGAACATATCAGTTACTTGATCGTGATATAAAATGTGGCTGGCAAACATAATACTGCCCCTTTTAATTATCATCTAACTACTCTTTATGTACGTTTTTTGAAATTGCACACAATCACACCTCAGTCAGACTATTATAAGAAGATACGTTGCCCTACATAAAGTATCTGATACACAATATGATCAACATCTAGAAAAGGTAGTGTAGTAATTGTATGTGCTCACAGTTAATGTCATTGATGATTAAATAAATGAGAGAATAGTTGTGAACTATTCTTCAAACACACACTTCATACAAACATTGAGTTACGTGAGTATAAGACCAAACCTGGTAAAGAAATACATGCATGACAGAGAGAGAGAGAGAGAGAGAGAGAGAGAGAGAGAGAGAGACAGTCGATAAAGATTGAAAGGTGCAGACAGGTCGAGATATAAGATGACTGATAAAAAGAGTTATTTTAAAAGTAGTAACCTTTTATTCTTACACAAGCATAGAGAAATTTGGTAATACTTGAATCTCGTAGATCTGATAACGTGTCTTCATTAAAACAAGACAGGGAGATAGTTGAACTCAAGTCAGCTTAAAGATGTAGTATGTAACTTTTATTTTTAAAAAAGCAACCAATCAGAGCCAGGAGGAGGGTCTTAGCGCTGTCAATCATGGAAAACTTCTTCTTATAAGATAAATAATCTGCCAATGGGACAAAAACTTTTTCATCAATAAGAATTTATTGACTAAAAACTAGCTCTTACATTTTACTGAAAAGCCACTTAGAAGTCATTTTAAGTGTGCTAACATATTTGCACTATAAACTAAACTAAAAACACCTTGTAAGATTTTGTGTTGTGATTTTCGCTCATGCTACTTAGCACAGCCACCGATGACGGCAGATAATCATTTCTCCTGTGACGTTTGGTTGCTTCATCTTCAGCTTGTGTGATCACACGAGAGCGACTGGCGAAATCTTGTCTTTGAAGCCATCTAATGGATCTGTGGTTTGTAGGAAAACAAATTAAATCGGTGCTTGTCTTTCCGGTTTTTTTTTTTTTACAGTTTAAATGCCCCTTGTTCAAACAGAAAGTGTTCTCCAGGGACAATCTCTACTCTCTCGCTTGCATATGAAATGCAACTCTGTTTATCTTCCAGCACGTTCGTGTTCTGGCCATTAGAACCTGTTGCACACTGTGTGTGTGTGTGTGTGTGTAATATCGCAGAGACAGATAAGTGCCTGTGCACACAGCATCGACTTACTCATGTCAATTGGAGCGAGTTCTAGGACTGCAAGCTGTCTTCAGCTACATGGTGGAAAGAGTTGAAACCTCCAGCTCATAAGGACAGATTTCCACTAACGGCTTAAACGGCGTAATCTCTCATATTAAATGATAGCTTAAAGGCAAGCGTAATGATGAGGAATAAGAAATACCCACAGGGTATGCATCATCGTAAGCATCACCAAGCATGAGTGGCTGTGATGAAGGATCCTGCAGGACAGGACCAGCTTCGCGGATCTGGTTGTTTTTCTACGTATTTACTTTTTCCTTCTTTTTTTTTTCTGAGGGTTATTAGAGCAGCGTCTTGTAAACAAGGGGGAAAAAAATTTAGCATTTACATGAACAAATTATGCTCGTTTTCTCTATGAGGTGGGTTAGTCATCCAGCTTTTCAACTTTCTTCCAGGGTGAGTCACTTCGTTCACTCACACAGCTGTGTACTCTGCCGCCTCAGGAGGCACTGACTGCCGTTCGTGTGTACGCCGCCGTTTCCTAAGCTCACACCGACGGGCCGTCGCATTTTTCTGTGATGAATAATCATACCTCGTTCGGTTTAATAAGCAGCGTTTCAGATTCGTCTAACCAGCGGGCCCGAAATGCTCTTATTCTGTGACTTGATTTTTAAATGTCCATGCATAAATATGTACACAAGCAAACCCAGAGCAAGAACCAGTATTCGGTTTTTACGCTCCACTAATCTGGAACTAACTTTCAGAAAACTGCAAAACAACCGAAACACTGACTTCCTTTAAATCACAGCTAAAATCAGACCTGTTTGCCTTTGATTCATAAGAACTGTAACATTAATAATCCTCTCTGATGCAGATTTGCATGATGATTTTGATGACGTTTGACAATGTGCTGTTTATTATTGTTTCATAATTAGTTATTTTATTATGTTTTATGGTGTAAACGTACTTTGGCATGCATTGCTGCTGAAATGTGTTGCACAAATAAACTTGACTTGACATCCATAAAGCATACACAGTAAAACCAGATATTCACAAACTCTGTACAAAAGCCCAATAACTTTTTTTTGTCAATATCTGCTATGAAATCAAACAAAACTATTTGTATTTTTAGGTCACCTGACATGAGCAACATTTTTTCTGTTTAGTAAATTTCAGAATATTAAGCAAGATATTTGTTAGATATATTTTTTAATAGGTTCACATACACTGAGATTAAATGTCCTCTAAGCAACTTGTGACATAATCACTTTATTCACAAAATCTGAGTTAGCATTAGCTTTGGTTTTTAACTTCCTGTTTGTGGCCTAAGGTATGTGCAAGGTAAGCCATTTCAGATGGAACGGGAGATTATTCTAGAAAATTCCTGTGTGCTCGTGGAAAGATTGTGAACAAATATTCCAATCTAGTAAAATATATTATCTGTGACAAGGCAGTTAAAAACCAGAGCTAATGCTAAAGACACATTGCCGATTAGCATGCTTACTACTAAGAAAGCCAGCTTAGTCTCTTAAATTGATACTGAAACAAAGTCACATATATGAACTGTTAATGCTAAGACACATTGACTAGCTTAGGCTCTTAAATTAGCAGTTTCAAACCAGAGCTAATGCTAAAGGCACATGGGCTAGCATACTAGCTTGTAAGAAACTTGCTAAAGAAATATCTAAATATACAACAGGTATACAGCAATCATACACAAAATAAACAAATTTACAAAATGACATTTTTAACTATTACAGCGAAAGACACTTTGGCTAGCATGCTGGCCAGTAAGAAAGCTAGCTTAGCCTCTTAACCCTAATGCATTCATTGCTAATTAATGTCACATTTATCTGTGGTTCTCAGGGACATGGTGTACATGTAACTTTCTTAGAACGGATTTTTCAAGTTTTCTTCTATTTAGTGACATTTCATGTCCAAATCTTGGTTTCTCTTTGTTTTTAACTGCGAACACCAGTCAGATAAGGAACATAGTGAATAATTACCAAGAATTATCTAATTCAGTTTGTAGAACAGTATCAGTACATTTAAGATATGAAACTTATGTAAATAGATCAGAGAAACACTAATGCCCGATGCTCCCCGAAAAAAATATTTGCAAATAATTTCACCAAAAGACACATTTGCAGCATTGACTCCAACCTCTTCTTTTTTCCCACCTCTCAGCAATCCACACGCAAATCACAAAGCAGGAAGGTATTTATCGTTCATCTGTATTTCTTGAAGCTCTATGCTAAGCTAGTGAGGGGAATTGATACCCAGCACACACACATTCAAACCATCTGGACACTTGCAGCATCAAAGATTAAATGAGCTTCATATATTCCATAGACAGATTGTCGCCGTAACTGTGTTAGCTGGATGATGAGACAGGAGGCCCAATGTACAACACAAATCACATGATGCCAGATTCTATATGTGCTTTAGATCAATGCCCACAAACAACAACCTGCCAGAATCGAGCTTTATGCTGGCAGTATGTTGTCACTTTAATGCCAAATAAACTAGACATATTCCCCTTATTTACAATCTCGACAGATACAGTGTTGTAGAAATGTGTTTAGCATTTCTGGCCATGATTAAAAGCACTTGACTCTGTAAGCGCAATTGCAAACAGACACATTCACACACCAACAAGCTGATCTATGTCCACGAGACAACTCCAAGGTCAAAGCCAATGTTGATCATAAGGAACAGAAAGGCCTGTTTGGTGAAAAGCTTTTCTTCGGACCGAAAAAGATGGATTTGTTCTTGTTGGAAGCAATGTTTCTTGTGGAATAAATTAGTTGTGGAACTAGATTAAAAATGAGTTAATCTCAGTTATCCACCTATCCATCGTTAACCTCAAATTTTTTGATCAGAAACTATATTTCAGTGATATAAAAACATTTTCAGATTCAAGACAAATGAGCTCAGCAGCAGATACTTCTTATTTTAAATCTACTATTTAGGTTAGAAGACCATCACAATGCGTCAAAGTGCTATGATACCTATTCAGCTTTCGAGTGTTTCAGGAAACCCTGAAGGTTAACTGCTTTTAGAATAAGAACGATTTTCTTTTCCAACTTCCCATCAGATTGTTTTATGAAGTAAAAAATGAATCCCTTGTGGGCCAACAGAAGAAGTTTTGTCGTTAGCAGATGTCACTCGTGCGCCAGATTTATGGGCGTACCAGAAACATAAGAGTAAAAAAGCTTCCGGTCGGAAGTATTAAAAAGAAAATCCAGTCAGGGGAGCGGCGAATTTCTTCCAATCTGTTGTGAAGAAATGATAATCAAATTCTTATGATATGTGCTGGCAAAGAAGCCATAATTATTTGGTCCCTTGAATTAATTCCATTTCTTACCTTCACAGTTTTACTTTAATGATGAATTAAAACTTTAGGTGCTTCACTTTTAGCTTAATCTGTATTGAGGTAGGATCACAGTTTTCATCTGAACCTCAATTGGTTTCTCTTATTATATTAACTGAAGAAATATTTCCCTATTTGGTTTTTGTTTGTTTTTATTCTTTCGTTCGGTGCCCCATAAAGCCCCAATCCCGGTAAATTTGGTCTAGAAATGCCACTGCTGCCAGTTTGTGCGAATGCTTGATGGCTCTTTAGTGTAATCTTAAACATGTGAGTAAAAACAGAGTAAATCCGTAAAAAGAGCAATTTATTTATTTATTTTTATTTTTAACTCCACTGTGACCGCGCGTGTGTGGAAAAGCAAGGGAGCAGAGAAATGCCCTGCTCCAGAAACAGTGGCTTTCCCACTGAGGGCATTTAATAATTTACAGTATGTCTGAAAAATCTTTAGCCAATTAGGTCAAGTCAACTTTGCATAATGGACTGGTGGAATTTTGCAGAGTATTTCTGCTTGGAGTTTTGGACCAGCTTTTCAAACTGTGAAAAGAATAAATTCTGAGACTCTGGAGACGGTGCTTGAACTTTTGAACTCTGAAATACATTGCTACCCTTTTGTTAAAGTCTAACTCCTGAAAAGATCTGAGGAAATAAACAAATCTTTTCATGTAGGGTTTTCCTGCTCTGTGTGTGTCCTAGTGCTGCTCCATATATTCAAAAAACTCTAATCTCATAAGACAGAAAAAGCCAAACATTTCCCAATGTCTGAGTTGTGGAAATAAAGGTAGTGCGTGATCTAGTGGAAACATTTCATAGTAAGAAACCGAGATTCTATTCTGTTTTTTTTCTTTTCTGAAAATCTGTGCTCTAGTGAGCAAAGTGTTCAACCTGTCTCCTCCCTGTCATCGGCTCCATCTGTGCTGACAGAACAGCCTGAGTGTGACTCTGCCGAGAATGTGCCGCGTTTTCAAACCCTTAGGTTCAACGTTCAAGCACATCAGTCACGGCCGGTGATTTATTGACTGAGGATCCGACTTTATATTCACTTCAGCTGGACTGGAGCCCGGAGGCTCCACGCCCTGGCCTGGCCGCTGGGTGGAACGTGAAGACGGGAGATGCTCATTAGGGTTCCCAACCAATCTTGGTGTTTTGCTTATGGCCACAGTCTTTCAGCCGTCCGCTCTCTAACAGCGTTAGCACTCTCTCGTGTGTTCACCGGCCCATTTGACCATGCATCTGCTTATTTACTCACCCAATTACTTTTTTTGTTTATTCTTCAACAAAAAGGGACGGTTGGACAAAATCAAACCAGTATTTTAAAGTCAAATGGACAGGTTTCTACCTTGTGAAAAATAATAAACTGTACCCCTTTGTCAACATTTTGTCATATTATAGTTACACATTTCAATGCAATTTATTGGATTTTTTTGTGAAAATCCAACACAAGATAGTGATAGGAAGGAAAGTGTTACATGGCTATTACCGTTATTTGGAAATACAATTCTTAAAGGTGTGGTATTATGTATTTTCCAGGCACACTATCTAATTAGTATGTTGCCTTCAGTTGTTATAAAAATTTTTTACATAGATCAAATATGAATTTGTGGTTTAACGTTTTGAAATTGGGCCCCTGTCTCTTTAAGAAACTCCTGCTATTTCTGAAACTCCGCCTTCAGGACATGACTCCTCTATTAACAACATTTCTGCCAGCGTTTCACTGAGAAGCAGCTCGTATAATGAGCTCAGCAGTTCTGCCGTTTCACCAGGTGTTTGCTAATTGCTGCTGGCTAGTCGGAAGAAGCATTTGCCCAGCTGACTGGTTGCCATGGGAGATTCGTGGATTTCTCAAACATGAACGAATGAAGGCAACACTCCAGTCCGAGTGGAGAGCATCTTTGAACATTAGTTTCCAAGTGAATCACCGCAGAACTCCAACTGAATATTGGTTTATCAAACTAACGTTTTTCCACAACATGATGCTGCCACCACCATGTTTTACTGCGAGAAAAGAGTGTTCAGGGTCATGTGCAGTGTCAGTTTTCCTTTACAGTGTTTTGCATCTATGCTAAAAAGTGCAGTTTTAAATCTGACCAGAGCACCTTCATCCACATGTTTGCTGCATCGACAAGAAAGGTTGCGGTGAACATTTTGGCAGTTTGCCACAGATTGTCAGAAGATTCTCCCAGCTGGGCTCTGGATCACACAGCTCCTTCAGTGGAGCCGACATAAGCCTCTTGACTGCTTCTTTGATTAGACCTCTGATTGCCTGGTTGGTGTGTTTAGGTTGATGGCCATGTCTTGGTAGCTTTAAAGTCATGTGCTGCGTTAGAAGCTCAAACATTGTTTTCATTACCTAGCCCTGCTTGTAAGTTTCTCCACAATGTTATCTCTAACAAAACAAAACGTTGTGGAGTTTGAAAACTATTCATACTTTCTCTCAAGTAGTGGGTACTGCTAGCTAAAAAGTTAGTTGTGCTAACCTGAAAGTACTAACCACTAACATTAGTTGGTGTAGTACCATGGAGGCACTACACCAAGATAGTATTTAGAGGAAGCTAATGCTAAAGAGCTAAATCAACACAGATTTTAGCAGAAGCTAATGAGCTAACTTTCATTCAACTTGTATATCTACCCTTGAAAAATCACAAACCCGCAAAACTGTTTTAACTTTGACATAAGCTACATGTTCTTTAGTGTGCAGATATAGTGTGTGTTTATATTTTGTTCTCTACTGTCTGTGTTTTATCTTGTTTCTGTATTTTTGTTTGAAATAAAGTTACTGGGGATTGAAAGGGCAAAAGTGAGAAGAGGATACGGAACTGCTGTGCAAATAGTCTTCACAATAAAAGCATAAATATAAGTTATTTGAAGAGTTTGATAACTAAAACGTGAACACAAGTGTTGAGCTTTATTCAAACTAAAGTTTACAAAACAGCAGAGTAAATTTGCGCTTTAGAATTTAGCTGTAAAACATTTTAATACTTAGCAAAAGCACTAAGCAAAAAATTGGCTCTACTATTAGAGGATTAGTGGAAGTGCGCCTGCCACTGGTTTTCACATAAAATCCCAATAAATCCCTTCTTCACACTGAAATGGGTGGCTATAATGTGATAAAAAAAAATATGTGAAAGATTTGAAAACATTGGCAAGCTAGTGCAACATTACAAAATGAGACAGGAAGGCTTAGGAAACATGGCAATTTCCAGCACTCCACTTTTGTGCTGCATTGTCCATGAGGCAGGTCGATCTTTTTTCCACTCTTGGCTTGAAAACATCCGCTGACACATTGGTGAAAATAAATTCTCTTTACCACCAACTGCTTTATGTTCTCTTGAACTGACAGTGAACTGGAGCAAGCCTCTCAGGCCACTGGCAGAATCTTTCCAAGGCTTCTTATTCTCACTTTAGCTGTGCGGAAATTTTTGCTGTATCAAGGCCGCTTGACCGCACTTCAGAAGCTGACCGTTATCTCCGTTTCGCAAATATGTGTCACGTAGTCCGAGACGAGCGGTTCTCGTGGCCGAACCTCGGGGACGCGGCGAGTTGCTCAGTATGCACAGCCGCAGAGATGCAAGGATTTACGCGAGCTGAAGGATGTGAAAACGGCATTAACGGAAGGCCAGGTCAGTTCCGTGTTGCTTCCCCCGGGTTTGTTTCTCACAAGGGGGCTATAGTTTCATTTGAGGCCGTGAATATTGCTGCCTGATTTTCTTGCTGAGCCAGGCCTCCGTCGACGGTGCGAACCTTGAGATAAGGTCCACATATATTTACATTCAAAGTGCTGTTTGCTTTCATACGTGACCTGAGGCGCTGGTGGAGTATTAGAAGAATGGAAAAACACTCAAAGAGCGCAAATATTCCGGTGGCCTTTAGCTGTCAATATGTTGCCGCTATGCTGTTTATCTGCTGCGTATCCAGCTGGTTAAAAACGAGGAAAGTTTTCCTTTCAGCAAGAGGAGAAGAGACTAAATCCCTCAAGGAGTGCATTGTGCTTGGTTGTTTCTTCCATCTGTAGCTTCCGGAGGACAGATTGCGATGTGATGTTCACTAAAATATAAAATCCTTTGTCATTACCGTGTGCGTCCTTCTTAATTCCTACAGATGGGATGAGTATTACAGCCCTTAATCAATGCCATAATGGAAGATGGCAGCACTGAATGTGATGTTTCTGTGGGTTTATGTTGTCATTCTGGACTGTAACAAATTGTTTTTGCTGCAGATGTTTTCTCAAGAGAGTGAAAATGATTGAAATTTTATGTTTTAAGTGCCAGAGTTATCGATGGAGTTTTTCAGAAGCGGTAAAACTGAAGCTCCTTTCGATTTTAAAGAAATATTTTTAGCCAGAAAAGAATGTAAAAAAAAATAAAAAAAAATCAATAGTTAAACCAGAATGTAAAATGTAAAGCATTATGGGGGAAAAAAATCAAAAGGCAGACGAGTTCCCCACAGAGATATCGAGTCGTCAGGGAGATACCCATACATCGTTGCTCGGTTGCTGGTGCCTATCTCCTGCAGTCGTCGGGCGAAAGACGACGTAAACACTGACCGGTCGCCAGCCTATCAAAGGACAACTCTGTGTGGACACACACACTCTCACACAAAAGAAAAGTTTAGAGAGGCCAGTTAACCTACAGATTGATGTACATCTCTGCAAAACTCCATGTGTCAATCACAAAACGTATGAAAATAGTCAACCGATAATCCTACGTCTCCTTTACTGGAACAAAGGCTCTCCAAGCAAAGACTCCAACTCCCAACAGGCAAAAATAATTTGTGCAAAGACTGCACTTCTCCAGATTAGCCTATGATGTAATGGGAATCTCCACTCAACGTCGATTCTACAACAAGAGTTCAAACTCAGGGGAAAGAAAAGACAACGGAGGCAACGACCTTCTGCTGTTGCCTCAGCAGTTTAGTTACAGAGTTCAAGTTAAAAAGACATTTACAGTAAAAATCAAATGCATGTTCTCATGTTTAGACTGGATTTATCGATGTTACAGCACAGTTTGCTACTAATGACTAAAATTCTTCATTGATATCAACTCGTGAACTTGTGGTGGTTCTTGGTGCAGCGCCCCCGCAGGCGAGGAGGGGAACAGATTTTTTTCAACTAGCTTGGTTTATTTGACGCAGTGCAAATAAAGCTGATGCGAAACGCAACAGCTGAAGATGAAACAAATGTTGCAATTCTGATCCTTAATCGAGCCGAGTCTATCGGACTATCAGGAGTGAAATCACCCTTAAAAATGAGTATCCACTTATTTCAGTTTCTATTCATTCGATTGGCTTGCATCTGGTAGAGCTTCTTAATTTCAAATCAACTTATTTAGCCATTTATTTCAGCTTGATCTTCATTTTGCTAATGCCTACAGCCTGGTGTATTTGTACAACAGAGAGCCTTCTTCCTGCAGTCTCCATTTCACTGCTGTGCACAGATTCCCTAACGCTAAACACTATGCAGGGATGACCGTATAAATAAGTTTCTCAAGGCTTTCGGTGCCACCCACCCCATTTGTTTTCATAGCACCAACAGACTAAAGCGTAGAAAAGTGGTGTTGGCTGTCGCAGATGCATAAATCATCCACAGCACACCGCTCCGGCTGAGGAATCTCCACAAGAAAAAAAACCAAAAAACAAGCTGATGAGTTACGGCCTCAAAATTATTATCGACGCTGTCTGGGGAGCATGTTTCACACGCTGGTTTCGGCCCGTTTGGACAAGCTGAGATTGAAACGGAGCATCAGAGGATTTTCTGGAAATCAAGTCCCAGATGTCGATTTTTTTCATGTCTGTCTGTGTGTGGCTAACAGCAGCAGGTAGCCTGAGCATCATACTGTGAAATGTGCTCACTTTATAAACTCCGCTGCAGCAAATTCAAGTAAAGTATTTACATTTAACTGCAAATGTGCCTTTTTTTTAATCACACTTAGATAAAAAAAAATATAATAATCATATCAAACAATCGCAGCCTAAATACAAATTAAGTCATTTAGAATGTTTTTGTAAAGTCAATTTATTTCATAAACTTTATATCTGTGAAACACATCATATAGATTATTTACACACAGAGCAGCTCCCCTTATTTCTCTTATTCATGATGATTTTCCTCTTGCAGTTAATGAACATGTGACATTTAAAATTAAAATGTTACATCAGGCCAATAATAAAAAAAAAAACTTCAAAAATGTGGATTTAATGAAAGATATGCTTAATAACACCGGCTTAAAGATGATTTCAAAAGGTACTTTTAATCAGACAAATGAGCCTCATCAGAAAGCATATTGTAATTTATAGACTATGACTGCACATAATTCATTTTCCATGCATTCTTTCAAACCCAACCTGGTACTATATAAAAACTGATGTCCCTATTGATTTTAAGACTGGCTGTACTCGTCTCTGTGCGTTTGCAGCAGCTGGCAACAGGTCTTTTATATGAAAAGGTTGGAAAAATTGGCCCTTTTTGCTAAATTGCTATAATTCAGCATTTTCTGGCGGAAACCAGAATTCATGGTTTCATCAATTACGGTTTAGATCCTAAAGCAGCACCAGAGCATCACACTGTCTGCACCATCATTTGAAATGTTTAACCTCACCTAACAGCAAACTGCTTTGTTTTGAATGCTAATCAAGTTGCATAACATTCAACTTCAATATCTTCCGGCTGCATCCACACTGAGATTCCTATCAGTATCCCGTTGTTGTGTCTCAACCGTCATCCCTCTCCTTTCATCGGTTTTTGAAAACTCTCCGTCTCCGCAGTACTTCAATAAAAAAAAAAAAAATGCTCTGGTGCATTTTCTTTAGTTGGCAAATAAATTGATTCCAGCAGAAATCTGGTCTCGTATCATGCAATCCTTGTCCAATCTTTGAAATCTTATCAAATCGGCGACTGTAATCGAGGGCCTGCCAGTGGTGACAGCAAGGAGCGGTCAGGTAAGGAACGGGACGGTCAGAGCGCCCAGGGCGTTTTTTTTTTAATCTGAAGAGATTACTGACGGCAGCTATGGCCTCTCCGCCAGGCTGCCAGGGCGCCCCGGCTTTGATCCTAACTCCGTCTGAATGGTAATCACCTGGGAAAAGGTCCCAATTATCTCCCTGGAACTCTCTGAGGTACGGTGTCCCTGTCGCTCCCCCACAGCCTCGATTTACACACAGACACGCACATCCAGTCACTTACATACTGTACAATAAGGCGCCGACATATAGACTAGAGTGTTATTCTGCCATCGGTGCAGTTTTGGGTTAAGAAAATGTCTCAACAACGTTGCAACTGTCCTTAGACGTCTAGATCATAATTAGGTTGTAAGGTATTAAGACCAAAGGTGAACCAAATACTAATGTGTTGTCTAAGTGTTGACATTAACAAGCTGCGTTTCCATCGCAGATGTGAGTAAAACTTTAATATTCTGCCAAAATTTTGCGATTGTGGTGTTTCCATTAAATAAGAACCTGAATTAGCACCATTAGCTCATCAGGGAGGTATATAAAGAACCCATAACATGATCTATAGCCCTGAAGACCTTTCCATTACTGTCAGTATTCCACTAATGGCGATAAAAATACAATTTCGCAATTTCGGTGTTTCCATTAAATGGGAAACATGATTAAAATCACACACGAATAAGTATGTTCACATGATACATCATTAAAAGACATGTTTCGCCACGATCAACCCAACTGCTTCCCGTTTTCTTCTTCGTGGTTTGCACCACTGGCAACATCTGGTTGTTGATCACATGACTCGTGTGATGCGAGAAATTGTTTCCGTCGCAGTTTTTTGAAATAATTAAATTTCAATATGGCCGAAAAAAATCACCAACTCATCAATTATTTTTTTGAAAAATAAATTTTTCTTAAAGTGGCATGTTTCCATTAAGCACATTTTATTTTCATAAAGTCAAATTGAGAAATGATATGGTCAATGGAGAAACAGCTACAGAAAGATCGGCAATGACAAACGTAACTTACGTTATTGTCAGTTTTATGGAAGATTTCTATTGAAAATGTCAGAACATTTGACAGAAGGTCCTTGTTCTGAACTACAACCATGTTCTCTGGGTCTTTGCACCAGAAACTTAGAGCATCACAGATGCTAGTAGCAAACTGCAATAGGAGGATCTGATTAATTTATTTCACCATTTAAACTAAAATGTCTTCCCAGTGTTACGTAAAAGCCAGTTTTGTGTCTCTGCAGCTCCTCCAGTGTAACTGTGGGCCTTTTGACTTCTTCTCTGCTCAATGCCTGGCGGTTCATACATATAGCCATGTTTTGGTAGCACTGCAGCTATACTGCACGCTTGTTGTTATAAATTATGGATTGATTGATTGATTTTGATTGCTTTATTCAACAGACTCGTGGTCCACAAAGACGGCGCTATGTAACATTGTTCATAGCTTGGAATATTTAAAAATGTGTGCTGCTGTTTGTTGACTAATCTTCTCTAAGGCTACGTTCACACAGCAGGCAAAAGCCACCCACATTTTTCTTGTTTCACACATCCAAATGAAACACACATCCAACTTTCTCACAGCAGTCTAAATGACACAATTCCGGTTTTTTTTTTTTTTTTAGTTGAATAAAATCCAACTTGTGTCATGTGAATGTCGTTCCTCTGCACATTGGGGTCATAAACCGTTCCAGCAGAAGTCTGACTGCGGTCGCATCATTCAGTAGAAAGAAAAAAAAACATATTTCAGCAAAAACTTGGAATTGAGCACCAGGACCTGTGTGAATGCAGCCTAGCAAACATCTGATGCCTTCACAAAGAGATTAAATTAATTTGATATGAAGGACTTTCTTTTTGTGGTACAAGAGTAAAAGGGGGCTGAACACAAATCCATTAATTCCTTCCCAAACCACAACGTATGTATTCACAAACTCTGTTGCGCGACACCGGATTCCGAGTGTCTAATCTTGAAACCCATCGAAGCTTTTCGCTAAAAGCCATAAAGTAAGGCCTGAACCTCTCGCTTCAGGAAATGCTTTCAAACCAAACTCGATCCACGGAGTGATTTTCCCCAGCGAGTCTCTGAGAACACAGCTCACTCGCCAGGTCACAGATGTCGTGTAGCTCGGCTAATCAGGAAATGGCACGTTGTTTCTCCAAACGCAAACCTATCGTCTCATCAGTAGTACAGCGGTTTGAAAGCAAAGGCATGACCAACCGGAGAGGTCTGAGCGAGAGGGTCAGTTGCTGGTTGCGTTCGCAGCGGGGTTGAAAACACACAGCGGGGTCCAGAGATGGTGTTGGAGATAGAGAAAAGGAGAACGTCTGATTGAGATAAAAGACTCTGCCTCGGCTTTAAGCACCGCCTGATTGTGATTGGGTAGCAGATCAGAGGAAGTGACAGAGAGAAAAATGGATGGAAAGGATGGATGAGCAGATAAAGTGTCGGCCGGAGCGCGGACACTAGACGGATGGTGTAGCGGGTTCCATCTCGGCGATCGCACTTTACATACCGGCGGCTTCTCGCTGCGGGATCTCAGGAAGAGATACAAAAAGGAAACAATTCCAGCGGCGAGGGTAGACGCGTGATCAACCGTGTTGATAAACTGTTTTCATGACCCAACATCATACATGTCACACCCTACGGTTCTGAAATATTCAGAATTTTTCTTTTTCTTTTTTTTTGCTTGTTGCACCACTGCCTGGTAAGCGGGAGAACAAGGCATTTCCCTGAGTCATTTCTAATAATGTGATTTTTTTTTTTTGCCCTTGAAAATGTAATCAGAGTGTTTAAAAAAAGGCTTGCGGGGCTCTAATCCCTCTCCAGTACGCCAGAGTGCTGCTGTGAGATTAAAAGAAACATTGAATCACTCATCTGTTTTATTTTTTTATTTTATTTTTTTACCGTGTTAATTGTCCAAGCTCTTTTTGAAGTGCCATGATGATCCCAAATAAGCTGGATTATTTTAACAACATAGTTTACAGGAAGTGACTTAACCCCCTAATGTTCACCTCAACACACACACACACACACACACACACACACACACTTAACGTCACGTCATGTTTGATTTTACAATTTGATGTATTGAGATTATCTTACACGTTTGGCTGTAAATGAAATCCAAAATCCTATTGCGCATATCCTGTCTTCCTAAAGTATTTTTTCTGATGTTATTATGTTACATCTACAGCTTTTATTGTAAATTATAGCTAGTTTACAAAAATGCTGGAAAAAACGTTGTTAAAGGGTTAATAGGGTCATCAGGTCATCATGTTGTGATTTACTGTCATGTTGTGATGACCTCATGAAGGCGGAGCTTCAGAAAGACCAGGAGATTTTTTTTAAAGAGGCAGAGGCCCAATTTCAAAGAGTTAAATTACAAAGTCAAAGTCTACTTGATTGTGCAATATGCCTGGAATACATACAATAATACTTTAATTACTAAGTAATATTTGTAGTGGAAAGCTAACGCCCTAATAACACAATGTCCACCGGCAAACCCAGTGTTAGCAACATCATGCTAACACTTCAGTAGAACAGAGAAGCCGGTTAGCTTTGATAGGAAGGTGAGTCTGGCTGAATACAGAGAAATCCTGGAAAGGAAGCATTAATTTGTGGCTTGGAGGTTCATGTCTCAAGACAGAAAGTCACCATGGGGGAAAATGTACACATCTGTCCAAAGTCACCTCACATTATGATTTCTAGAGTATGAAAAGGTATGGAGGGAAATTAAAGCAAACTGAACTTTCTGACATTAATTGAGAGGTCGCACATGGCTGGCTTTTCGTTTGCGCACCAAAGTACCAATTATTATTTCAAAGTGGAGAGCTCGAAGAAGAAAAAAAATGTTCTATAACATTTTATATGAAAACTGGAAGAGTTTAAAATATAATCTAAAGGAAGTGGTGACACTATTGACCATGTGAGCTGCTGGATGCTGTGAACACATGTAGTTAAACGCCAGTATCATTAAGACCCCATGGGAGATTTAGGTTTAAAATCTTTTATTTCTTTCATCAACATGAAGAAATATAAACATTTTATGGTGGAGTTTTATTGCTTAAATGATTGTAAGGAGTTAATTGATTATTGAGAAGAGTTTAAATAATACTAGACATGCCATTTTTAATTAAAATGTAAATGCAGACATTATTTCTCTTTGTTCAAATCTGGAACTCTTTTTACATTGGTTTGTCTTTTTCTGAGAGCTACCTCTCTCAAAGCCAAATTTCTTAGTTAAATGAAAATGCATCCAAATCTACCAGGGGTATGATAACTTTTGGACTTAATTGAGAAATCAAAATTCGACATGGAAAACTCCAATCCATAACTACTTGTAAATACCTTGATAAAATCATATAATTCAAATAATAGTGAAGAATGTAATTTGAAATATAAACAGAAAAAAGGGAAAAGGAACTACATGAGTGTTTAAGCAGAATTTTTCACAATGTATTCAATTTGTCTCTTGAACGTTTGTTTTCAGGATTGCGAGCTTTGCAACCACAAAACCTGAACCTTAAGATGAATTTTATTTGGTCATTCTGTGATAGACAAACACAAAGTAGCACACAACTGTGAAGTTGAATAAGGATACATGTCTATGAAAAAATAAATAACTCCGCTATTGGACTAATTGTTAGATTTGAAAACATGGGAAGACATTTTGAATTTCAAGAGTTGTTTTCACAGTGTTTCACCTAAAATACACTCAAGTCCATTTATTATTGTTATGTGGTAACAGGAACAAAAACAGAATATCCACTCCAACTTTCCATGTAATATAAAAGCAGCCGCAGGGATGATAATCTGATTATCGGGTTTTTCGGTCTATCTGTGCTAGTTGAAGAGATTAGAGTGAGGAAGAGTTCAGCCTCTGGTCGCATTAGTCATGGCTACTCTACTGCACTTTTATTACAAGGAGTGAATAAAGCTTTTATTGTAAAGGAACATTAAAGTGAGAACTATTACAAAGGTAATCACAAAATGGGTTTCCAGGTACCTGAGATGTGGGGCGGCTTCTGTTAGGTGATAAAGTTACCAGTTTGCATTCTGAGCATTCCCTTTTCATTACCTATTTATGCAAAGAGGAATAAAGACGGTGGGAATAGCAGGACCCTCTGGGGTATGAGAAAGTGTATCTCTTCATCTTTCCTTCTGTTACAACCACCGACGTTTTACAGGTTTATTTATTTGTTAGATCGACACAAACGTACTTGTCAAGTTGAGGGAAAATGAAAGATGAATTCCCAAATGAATTGCTATTAAAGTCTGAAAGAGAATGCATTTGTATTCAGCTTTCCTGTGTCAACCACCAGTCGCTCTCTCAACTTTTGCAACTTTCGCAACCAATAAGGTTACAGTTTTCCCATTAGAATATGAAAAAAGGCTCAATTAGTTCCTCAAAATAAAGAGAACATCCCGGCTTAAAATGTAGTCTGGCCTAGATCTAGAGGTCCATCCATATGGACTGGAAGCCAGCGACACAAACATGGAACAATAGAGAACAGGACTCTTAGATTACCATGAATGAATGACTTCACTTTCTTCTATGAAAATGAAGTCATTTTTTTAGATTGCAAACAGCCGGGTCCCAACAAGACTCTGGAATATTAAAACGGTCCATTATTTCTTAATCTGCATCACAAATCACAATTCAGTTGCTGTCACAGCGAGTTTGTCCGACTGACCGACTGTATAACATTATGCAGCTTGACACTTTGTGCGTTTTCTTAGAACTCCAATTTTAAAGTGTCTTGTGGCAAATGTAGCGTTCATGTAAGAAACCTGTGGAGACTAAATGACTTCGTCTCTCAAGACTTTGGGAGGGTTGAAGAATGAAAGCAGGAGAGGAAGAAAGAGAGAGAGCAATTAAAAAAATGGTTACAGACTAACCGTTATGCTAAAGTTAGCACCTGCTTCAAAACTCAAAGCAGATGATTAGCTAAATTATTTAGCGACTCATTTCCCAGAGGGCATGTCGAAATCCAGGGGGTGCGTCCGTCGAAGGATTCGGGCTAACTGGTCAACACTGGCAAAGTCTTTGAAAGACTTGAAAGACCCAAAGACAGATAAGAGCTTGAAGCAAAACATGAGTTTTCTCTCGCCTGGAGTTTGGCTCCTGATTGGACGATGTTGGATGATCTTGCTCAATGCGTCAACCATGTAGAAGTGCGGTTACAGTGAAAGATGGCGCAACAACAAGTCAGAATGAACACCGGACTTACCGACTCCAGAGTAGAGAGTGATGCGGGAGTGGATTTTCACTCCATTGCCTTCCCTCTCCTACAAATCTGCCCCCTTCGCAATCTCATTTAGTGCTTTAGTGAAAGTTTTTGTTTCAATTACAGGACACAAAACACTAGAATCACTGAGGGCTTCTAGGCCATGTAGTTCTTTTGACTTTCCTTCAAGAGTAGGCTTACTAAAAAAAACCAAAATGGCAGTGTCCGTCGTGTTTCACTTGTCATCGTCACAATTTTGTCTCTTTTGCACAATTGTGGCTCCTGCTCTCATTACCTTTTTGTCCTGTACCATCCCAGTCACGTGATTAATGATAAAGTTTCCCGTGGGAATCCCCCAAAAATGTCAGCCTTTACTCTAGAGCAGGATTTGCAGACATCCTACTTCCTAGACAAGTACACATCTGAAGGGATTATTGAGAAGAGCGAACATCAGTGGTGCCACGGGGATCTCATCAATCAAGATGTGAACACACTAAAGGGGTTGCGGTACCCTGCCCATGGACATCGTCCTTTACGAGTGGTCAAAACTGGACTGGATTACTGTGCACTGATTACAGGCTCAGTGAAACCCAAAGGAGGAGGACTCTTAAATCTTCAAAAACGTGTCTCGTTTTGTTCTTGTAACCCCCGTATTGAGTTTTGTCTCCTCTTGTCTTTGTTAAACACAAATCCATCAATGAAACACTCCAGATGCAAAGATTAAGTCATTTTCTCACTACAGTAGCTTGACAGTCACCTTTGTTGACATTTCACTGAGTATATAACGTCTGGAGTCTTCAGGAAGAGGAGATAAGCGTCTGTCGGTAATGGACTGTCAGTTAGCCTTAAGGGTTCCGCAGTCATCTTGACGGTAGGTAGTTTCACTCCAACGGAGGAGGAGGCGGGGTGGAGATGTGCAGAGTCTGCATAGCTGGCAGCGCTGCCCTCGTTAGCTGTACCTAACACCTCAGCTCGTCTGCTATAATTGTCTTCCCTTCAGATCAGCTCAAGTCTCCTGTGATCACACAGTGGACACATCGGGATCCTTGGGACTCTTATTTACATGCGCATCACCAAGAATGCAAGTAAATTATTCATACGGCTCCAGCACTGTGTGGCTGATGTACAGAACGCAGAGAATGTCGACGCCGGTTTGTACGTGTGAGCTGGAAGGAGCTGAGGTGCACTTCCAAGCTGTAAATAAGCACAGAAAGGAACTCGGAGAGTATTCAGTACTCATTATTTTCACCGGACGCTCTTTTGTTTCCATTACAGTATTGATTTTGAAGCGATGAAACACTGGGAGAAACACGCTTAGATTGTCGAAGGTTTTTCTAGGTCTTGTAGGAAACAGATATGCATTCCAACAGTGGGCTGTTGACGGACCGGGTTGCGATAGGTTTGGGTTCTTCAGTGTAGTTTAGCTTTATGTTGTTGCAACTTTTTGTTTGTCTAACTCAGTTAACTGTAGTTGGTTTTTACACCATTTGGTAGTTTTTATTAGTTATTATAAGTTAAATATTTAGTTTTAGTTGAGTTTTTATTAGTTATAGTAGCAGTAATTAACTTAGGTTAATTTTTAGGTGCAAGAATTCAAAAGGGTTTAGAGTATTGTACAGGGTCGGCCATAAGTTGCCATACATAGAATAAAGAAACATTTTATATTGGACCACCGTTTTATTTTTGCAGGACTCCGTGTAGTCGCTGCACATCTTGGACCACTTCATGGTTGATCTGCAACATTTCCAGTTTTCTGAAACTTGCTAATACGTTTTGCCCCGGTGTCGTGTGTGATGCTCTTTCCATGTTTTCTGTTAAAGCTTTGTGCAACCATGCGGCTGCTTCCCGATCCAGCCATGAGTATGATTTCAGTTCTTTGCTCTTTTGTCAAACACATCTTTTTGGGTATCTGAAATAAAAAAGAAATATGCATTTTCCATTCTCCTCTGTATGGAAACCCAGCCTGGGTAATGAATACTCAACAGAAGATTCCACTTTCAGACAAATGTATTCAATTATCGCTGAACAACCAACTCACTCTGGTGTTTTCGCCCAACTTTTGCTGTTGTCGCCATTTTGCAGCATAGAGCAAGTGTCCGTATAGAGTACAATAATTTGCTAACAGCTAACGTAAATTGCTTGTTTATGGAAATTTCACATCAGTTAGAAAGGCTCAAAGACTGAAAAATCACAAAAACAAAGGATATTAAGTCTCCAAAAATGCATTTTATAGTTCCAGTTAGTTGTTTTTACCCATTAATTACCATTTCAGGTGACAAAATTGTTTTCTCCTTTTCATTTTTTGTTATTTCATTACTTTTGCATAACCCATATTACCTTGGTCAACGGCTCCTTGGCTGGCCGCTGAGGCCTCAAACGGCACGTCCAACTCTAATCACAGTCCTTAATCAAAACAGACTGACCTTTATACCCAAATATAAACAACTTATTCAGGTTAAGTCCCCTTAAAGATACACAGCGTCGAATTAAAAGTAAAGAGAGGATGATGGATAATATACATAAGCAAACTGGATCACAGTGACTTGGCTAAGCGGCGCTCCCTGGCCCGACTCATCTAGAGGCATGGAGATGACCTATTTCTGAACGAAATACAAAGGAAGCAGAACAAACAGACCCAATGAGAGGCCCTGGAATTGAGCGACTTGATGATGGCGTTAACTGTGAAAGTGGGATACTAATGATTTACAACCCTAGAAGTGCACCTGAGCCCCCTCTCAAATAGCCCTAAATGAGGTCCTCTAATTGGACTCATCCAGCTGACCGGAGTAGCTTCTGCCAGCCTGCAGGCCCCCAGAGGAGAGAGAGGAAAGTGAGAAAGACGGGGGAGGGGATGGAGGAGGGAGGCATGCAGAGGGTCAGCTCCGACATGATGAGTCTGTCTGTCTGCAGAGGAGCTCTGGTCACAAGAGCTGCTGCGACACACCGTGAAAACGTGCTGTTGCCTTAACTAAGACAGGAATCAATTTATATATATATATATATATATATATATATATATATATATATATGTGTGTGTGTGTGTGTGTGTTTATTTATTTATTTATTTTTTCTAACTTAAATTGGATTCTGGAGGAAAACATCACCAAATATTGATGCTATCTTGAAGTTGAAGAGGAGTTGTCAGCACATGGTCCAATCGTCAGACCGTCCCAATGGGATTTGTCCAGAACCCTTTTTGCCAGTCCAACCCTGGAGGCATCTGCAAACACTTAGTGAGTGTGATATTTAGTTTTAATCAGTTAATTAAGCATGAATACCTCAACCAGCAGCATGAAGAGCTTTCAAAAGGAGAGACCTTAGAGGTCAAAGAGGCAGTTATGAGTGTGGGTTGGTTAAATATGCATTTGTCTCCAACATGATGAGGCACAATACGGTACCAGAGTAATTAAGCATAGAACATTTCAGCGAGAGAAGACCGTGTCTGCAGAGGCAGACAATAAACCAGACTGTAATATGGGTGGTGGGGTAGCAGCAGGGCAGGCTGATTTCAGTTTTTAAAAACAAACAGAAACAGACAGACATGGAGGCCGACAGCAAAACATACAGAGATGAAGGGAGGACAGACAGAGCCCACAAGAGCAGACAGCAGAGACGCGCTGACAAACCCAAAGACAGAGACGGAGTGACAAGGCTCTGAGGAAAACACACATGCACGGAGACAGACAGCAGACAGGCTGCTCTTTTCATGGCTCATTCTGCGAGGGATCAGGGGAGGGAAAACGGCCTCTCAGCAGATGGAATATTTATCATGTCTGACTCCGGATTGCGCTACTCAGTCACAGCTGAGAAGCGTCGAGATGGCTGGGACAGATCCGGGCCGCGCCGAGCCGATCCGATCAGGACGCGCCTCGACCGGCGGCCTGCGCGTCCGGCGACGGCGATGAAGGCTTTGTCACCAACCTGTCACTCGCCATCCGCGTAGTCCGGTCCGGCTGCCAGCCCGAGACTGCGGAATGGCCCCGCTAATGAATACAAGACGGCACTTAGAGGTTTACAGGCTGTCGAGCACAAGCCGGATATGAAACTAGTCGAGTGTCGTACTTGATTTCAGTTTTTTTCTTTTTTTTTTCCCTTGTAGATGCGCGTCTACAGTCCTGTGGGCATTGCTTCCTGTCAGCCGGCGTTGCTGTCAGCTGAAGTGTCTGCACTGACGCAGCGTCTGCTATCAAGACAACAAAAATGACCAACTAAAGTAAAACAAGAGCAAACAAAACAAGTCGCTAATGGAATGTCAAAATGAAAAGTGACAGACCTACAATAGGTGGAAGGGTTTTTTTTATTATTCTTTTACAATGTGGCTATCGGTGTCTTTAGTTTTGCTGCATGAAAGGTTTTGCTGTTTTGATATCAATGAAACTCTTACACACACAAAAAAAGTGCTAAAAAAAAGTGGATATGATTCAGACTCAGACTGACCGAAGCTGTCCAACAGACTGAGAAAAGCAATCAGGGCTGGATGAGGTTTAACGTCTGACCGGGTTCTAACCTATAATGGCGTTACCAGGCATAATTTACTTACTTTTAGCATTCAGTAGCAAGCCAGAGATATCGTACTCTAAAACTATTCCAGTGAGTGGCTGACCTTCACTACTCTCAGTTTTAATCCTTAAAGTTACCTGGACTTGAAATCTAATGTGCCGTGAAGCCTGAGTTTTATTAGTAAATTACGTTCAAATTGTAATCATTTTCAAGGCTCACAATAAGTCCTCAGTAGGAACTGGCGGCTCAACCTGTCTTAGCTCTCATGCGCTTTATATACTCTGCGTCAAGTGTGAAATAAGCTACAAAGTGGCTCTTGTTTAGGGGAGATTTAGCTCACTGAGCTGGTAGAGATGACAAAAACTGATCCAACGGGCCAGGCGGAACAAATAAAGTGCTTCGACTTAAATCTTCGAGGTTAAATGGGTTTCACTTTGTTTGTTTTACGGCTACAAGACGTTCTCCGCCTTACGTGTTTGGGAGCGAGTGAAAATATCTTCATTGTAAAGCAAAGACAAAGTCACGGTTTAATTAATGCACACTGGCTAAGATTGCTAGTGAGCTTGTGTGCCGATGTGTAAATTCAAGGAAAATGTGAGAGCGGCCAACAAAACTCAGTTACAGAAGTGAGCGGTTCATCCGGACGTATTTTGCGTCAAAAGAAAGAGAAAGAAAAAAACAGTGTCAGATTGACGTACGACTTAAGAACAGTGTGTAAGAACCACAGATGTATGGCGGTTGGCTAACCAAACGTTGAGTTTCCTATTTATGCTTAAGAGCAGATGACGCCACCTCACAAAAAATTTGACTCATTAAATTTGATCTACATAATTCCAAAACAGAACGAGATTTACTGCAACACAGTTTGAGATTTGGGAAACATTGGAAGACACAAGAAAGGAGCATTTTCAGTATTTTCGTTGGAACTTGAACGACATTAGAACATGAAGACAAACACAAAAACCGTAATAAGTCAACCACAATGAAACACTTCTGCGTTATTTCTTTCTATCACAGTCGCTGCGTCTCCATTGACCATATTAGTAAGCAATTTGATATTTGTAAAATACATTTGCAATTTAGAGAAAAACGTAAGTTTTTCAATAAAGTTTTGCTGATAGAATTGGTGTTTTTTTTTTCTTTTTGTTTGGATTTTTCAAAATTAAGTTGTGCGATAGAAACGCATTTTTCCGCATCACACGAGAGACTTGATAAATAACGGGTTGTTACTGACGGAGAAGACAAAGAAGACGACAGGAAGTGGAGAATTTCGGCACGGCATGTTTCTTTTTTTCAATAACTTAATGTGTGAAGAACTTATTCGTGTGTTGTTTTTTTTATTTCACTTCTTAACTGAAACACCTCAAATGTGAAATTGTGTTCTTGCGACATTAATGACAAAACTTTGTGCACATTAGTGATGGAAACGCAGCTGCTGTTATCTGATTAGTTTAGCATCATTTAATGAAATGAAAGTATTTAGATTCTGTTACCTTTATGTTCTATATGACTTTTATATTTTCTTGAACATTTATTAAATAAAACCCTCCCTCAAAAAAAAAAAAAATCCTTTTTTTATGCCCAGTTAAAAATGTTATCTATTTTTGTTGGTGTCAATGAATGACAACCCTGAAACCAGATAATATGAATCTCCTTCATTTGGCTGTGATATGTACTGAATAAAAGGATCTCTTTATTTTATTAATGCTGATTCGTAACACGGTCGTGCCTTTAACCAGCAACGACTAACAAGATTCAACTCCCTCAACATTCAGGGGAACAAAATACATGTTCAAAATAATTTATGGTAAACAGGGCACTCTATTACCAGTTAACACAGAAATATTTAAATATTAGCACTGAGAATCTACTTATTATTTTCTTCCATTAGATCCCACGCTGAACTCTGCATGAAGACATCATCATCATCATCATCATCATCATCATGCATGGATGACTCTTTCGATTGTCCAGCCGGATGGAGAACGGCTGCATAATGCACTCGGTGCCGCTGGGATGCCTGACAGTCAGATTGGTTCCCTCCTCACAAGATTCTGTCTTTAATTATTAAAATTCGACAAATAAGGAGTTCTTTGGTGGCCCGACATTCCTCCTCGCACCAACAACGTCCTTTAACTTGAGATGCGACAGACGCCCTTGTCATTTTATACGGAGTCGTGAGAAACGTTTAAAGAAACTAAATTATCAAATAAAAATGTTCACTATTCCCGTGTCTCTCTCTCCGTCCTAATGTTTGCTCATATAGAGAAAGCAGAGTCCACCCTGTCGGTGGGTGTACGCTTTTCTTTTGCGAATGTGGAAAAGTTTTTGCTCTGCGCTTTAAATCCACCAGAAGCTCTTTTATTCCACTACAGCAAAGAGGTTTCTCTTGAGAGGTGCACGAATAAGCTTTGATACAAAATACTTTATAATAAAGACAGAGAGATACAACGCGCTCTACTCCGACTAGACGTCAATCAGAAGTACCAGGAATAAATATCTAGTCTTCACAAACGGTTTTCTACGGATCATGACATGGGACAAAAACAACTCAAACCAGCCGTTCCCACGAGGTGTTGCATCATTCCCGTGAATTAAACAAGTTGTTCTCACGAGGTATTAAAGCTCGTTTAAAATAAACAAGTTATAACCAGGAGATATTAAGTCGTCATGGTCACGAATTAAACAAGGCATTCATTCCCACGAGATGATGAGTTGTTCCAACGAATTTAACAAGTTGTTCCCAAAACAAGTTTACTAAGTCTTTGCCACGACTTTAGATTTTTATATATATTTTTATCCCCACGTCTCCAAGACGGGCTTTGATTCCATGATTTCATTCACGGTCCAGAACTGGATAGCTTTCTGCTGTCTTGCGCTCTTTTGAAAGTGAACTTCTAACTTTTATTCCCCTAACGTTGTTTTAAATGTGGATCTAATTGCTGAGACGTTGATTGAAGACGCTCCACCAGCCGCGAGCCTCGAGCACGTCGCTAAATGTTGCGTTGCCTCACTGGATGTGCTCGTTGTTGTGTGACTGTGAAGAGGCGCAATGAAAAGCCAGGCTAAATAGTGAACTTTAAAAAAAACATCTAATATACATTACTGCAAAGTGCTTTTAAAATCCTAATATGTACAGAAGCAATTAAACAAGTGAAAGATGTTTCATATTTAATTGTTTTACTCTTCCGCTAAACAAGACACTAAATTAATTATTAGAGTATTAGCAGATAGTATCTTTAATTGGTAGTTTGCTATGTAAATATACAGGAAGGCGCTGACTGGCGACAACCTGGTCAGATTTAATGATCAGTAATTGCAGGTTTTTCAGCTGATACAGCCTTATAGATCGCCTGCTCAACCTCACATGCAGTTTCTATGGAGCGTCAGACGACAGCCTCCGAAATCACCGAGTGTTGATAACCAACCATCAGATAGAAGCACTGATCAGCCGGCGCCGAGAGGTCGGCTGTAAACCTTGATTTACGCTGAAGGTCAAACTCAAACACAGCCCTTTCCTGACCAGTGAGGTCGCAGTGACATTAGTATTTGATTTGAATTCACCCGTTTTGGGTTATTTTGGTGGTAAATTTGAGAGAGTAGTGATAAATGTGAAGTTGTATTGCATTAGCAGAAAAAAGACAACATATTTTTATCCAACAAGCATTCGGGCAACATTTTAATGCAAAATAACTAATTATCCATTGAAACCACTTTGAGGAGACACAGGAGTATAAACGTGGAGCTTATGATGACAAACTTCTAATTAATATTTATTCACTGGGAGCCTTACTTGTTATTTTTGACCAAATTCTATATTCACTTCCAGAAATTAACTTTGTACATTGCATTAAAAGACGGACACTTATAATTTTACTCAAACAGCTAAATAATAAAAGAAAAACTGAACAAATTTAGGCAAGAACTGTATTCAGTATCATTCAGAGATTTTAAAATAGTGCCAACATTATTATTTTTTTTAAGAATTGATTTTCCATGTTTCTTTAACGTCTTTTTTTGTTGTTGAAGGGATTCACTTTCAAATTTTGAACATGCAACGTAAAAAAAAAAAAAAAAAAAAAAAAATCAATTATTCTTTTCCTTTTTTTTTGCTCATCTATGTTCATTGTAACTTTTATTTGATTTTGAAATGTCCACTGTCACTTTGTCCAGGTGAGGAAATGTAGTTCCAAACAAAAAATTTTAAAAACATCAGCGACTATTAGCGTTGGCAGGTGAAAACTTGATTAACAACGAACAGAACTTTTTAATGGTCCGTCTTTGGTTACGCAGCAGCAGTGTTGTGTAATCTATCATTTCCACCACAGGAAGAAGCATATGTCCCGGAGCAGCGGCTCATGTCTTATCTACTGTCTTTTAAAGAGCCACCACCAATTAAAATTCATTCTTATTCCACATTTTACTAACACCATCTGCAACCAGAGTCATCAAATAGGCAGTACTCATTAATGGATAAGTGTTTAAAACCGAATTGTGATGTTTTAAAGTTATCGTACAAGCTGGTGCCAAGTCTTAACAATGTGGCGCGTGAGCTGCTGTTCCTCCTCTGTCACAGACGTGACTGGTTGAAGGTGCAGTCGGCGCTAACAAGCTCGTCTCCGCCATCTTTTTCCTCAAAGGAGGCTCTTATCGGTCGACTGAGTCGCGACGTGAGACTCAATGACGGCAGCCGGCGACGGCCGTCATCGTTATTCTCCGCATGGTTTGGCGCATGGATGAATTCTCCACCGGAGCGGGTTCTGACTGAAAGGTCCCACCATGTGCTGAGCAGCTCGTTTTCCAGAACCGTCACGGTAACCCGCAGGAGGACGGGACTGGGTGAGGGAAGTGACGTTTCCAAACGGCTGCCAAACAGACGCTTATGTAGGAGAGCAAAAGTAGCTACGTTTCCGTCACGAATGAGCACAAAACTTTGTCGATGCGCCGCTAATGTTGAAAAAACACAATTTTGCAGTTGCGTTGTTTAAGGAACGCAATTGAAGTCCCATGTGAAGAAGTTTGTTCACGTGATAAGTCATAAAAAATAAAATAAAAATCACGCTGTGATCCTGCAAACACTTCCTGTCGTCTTCTTCGTGGTTTGCGCCAATGGCAACATCCGGTTGTCCATCATGTGACTTGTGCGATACGAAAAAAGTGTTTCTGTTCCAGTTTTTCTGAATAAACCGATTTCGATGCGACCGAAAAACCGTCTCGTCCTAGCACAAAACGTTTAATCAAGGATTTTTTTATTTTTTTTATTGGTGTGTTTCCATGAAGCTAATTTATTTTTGAAATGTATTTTTGCGCAATCTGATGATTAATGGAAATGCAGCCAGTGTAAACACACAAGTATATTTATGGCTTTTGCTGAAGGGAATTTGATTGGAACTGTGTGCTTTGCTCAGAGAAGACTTAAGCTACTGTTTCAACGTCTTGTATGGTAGTGGATCGAAAAAAACGTTAGCTTTTAGTCACATTTAGCTTACTAAAGAGTGAGCTAAAGTCACATTTAAAATAAATGTGAGAACATTTTGTGGAACCTGTGAGGTTTTTGTCATTTTTCATCCTCTACCATCCTGAATCGTACATGTACACTGGTATCAATAGTGTGGAATTCATAACATTACTTTTTCTTGTCATTTTCTTTATTTGTTTTTGGGATTTTTTTCAGCTCTACTGACCTTCATTTGATAGCGATGGAACAGAACCTGTGACCACCGAGTCCACTGGGTGGCCCACTTAAAAACACATTTTAATTTGTAGACCCATTACACATCTTTCAAAATGAATTTGTCAGGCCGCTTTTTATTACTGATAATATGAGCTATTAGTACTATTAGGCTGCTCCCAGCAAAACACATGATCTTTATTCCTCTAAACTGGTAAATACGCTTTTGAATAATTTCTAAAAATCCATAACAAGCACTTGGGGGGTGAAACAACTTTTCAAGCATAATTTTGTACGTCTGTGAGGAACACAGAGTGTCGGCCGTGTTTTCACAGCGAAGAATAAGCATGGCTTCGGTAGAAGACTTCAAAGCGGCTTTTTCGTGGCACCGGAGTATTCTGTGGATAATAGACTTAAGGGGGGAAGATTTATCAAACGGCGCACTTGAGGACTTTAATGTGAGATGTGAATATGAGAGAGAAAGAGTCTGAGCGTGTTTTGGGGATGTGTGATTGCGTGCGTGTGTGTGCGACTTGAAGCCTTCAGCTCCGGCAGTCTTTCTTAACGCTTTAGTGGCAACAGTGTGTGCTTTCTAGGCGCAATTAAGACATATGTGTGAAGTTGTGGTTCTAAATTTCTCACGTCAGTATGGTAGCGAGCACACACACGCGCACACACACACCTCGCTCCCGAGTCATCCATCTACAAACAGACTCTGTAGGTTAGCGATGGCTGCAGGGAGCAGCTTATTTTTTGCAATATTCTCCTGCTGAACTTTGCCAACATTGATGCTTATTTAATCATTTCCTCATCCAATCCAGAGTAGCGATCAGTCACAGTGAACCAGATAGAAAGAAAATATCTAAAAACTGCCATGAACTCATGCACCGTCACCAAACTAAAAAAGTGAACATGGTGTGAGTTGGTGATTATTAACGGACGGCTGGCTGCAAGTGGTAGGATAAAGACCGAGCGTACATCAACGCTACGGAGGAGAGTTTTCCTGCAAATGTCACTCTGATTTGTAAATGATGGAACTTTTCAATCAAGTCTGGGCTCTGTAGATGGAGCCCCGCAAGAGACGTGGAGTGAAGTAAAAGTTAAATAGTTGAAAAATAAGTGTAAACATTTCTAAATTGGAGACTCCTTAAAGTGCTTAAATTTGCTTGGTTTGTCATCTTGCTTTTTGGGGAAAAAAGAGAAAAAATAAAGATTTGTTGATCTGATTTTAGACCTTGGAACTATGGCTGAAACGATTAATCAGGTGAATTGTGATTAATCTGATTAATGAAATAATTGTCAACTCATTTAGTCATCGACTAATCATTAACTGTAGCATACAACTGTAGCATAAAAAATGTCCATTCGGTTAATAACAAAAAAAAATTAAAAAAAACATATTTAGAGCAATAAATAAGCCAAATCTGTACAAGAGATTATCCGTATTTTCCGGACTATAGAGCACACCTCACTATAAGCCGCATCCACAAATTTTTTTTAAAAGAAAAACCTGGAAACGTACATATATAAGCCGCTGGTATCTCTGCCGCTCTTGGTTGTCCAATAAATCTGCTATTAAGGACGCAGCCCAGTGTCTCCAACCCCGAACCGTGGATCCGTTCATGCCGAGCTTAAGAGCAGGGGGTATGAGTTAGAAGAAATATCCCCGTCGTGTCTGCTGCTAGCATGTGCTTGTTCTAAATAAAAATTAGCGCTATCCAATTTTGACTTCCAGTGGTTCCCTTCCTGCTAAGGAGCCCCCTGGTGGTTGAAGAGAAATCCACAGAGAAGCCGCACCTGGATATAAGCCCTATGGTTCAAAGTGTGGGGAAAAAGTAGCGGCTTATAGTCCAAAAAATATGTTTGTCTGTGAATATGTTTAACTGAAACTCCTCAAGTTGCATAGTTTTAGCTTCAGCTGGTTCAGATTTGTTAAATAAATGTTAGGTTATTGCCTTTTAGGCAATGAAATATTCATTGGCGTAAGTCCTTACATAAAAAATGTGTCGAAATTTTCTTTCTCCAATTAGCTGTCAGAAAAACTGGTAGAATAATGGATCTCCTGAAACATAGTGGTTAGTTGCAGCTCTGTGCTGGGAAGCGGCTCATTGAGGTTGAGCTGCCGTCTGGGCCCGACCGTTCTGCTGATCCTAAAGCACACAAGGACATGGTCCATGAACTCTCTGCTGATGTTAACACAAAGACAAACTGTGACAAACTGTGCGAGCAACGTGTTGGTATCGACCGCGGCAGCTTGCAGGCGAGAGCCGAGGACAGTCGAGGTCAGGATGAGACCGGCGACGGCCGAGAGTGTGAGAGGACGCAGGATGGACAGTGAAGTAGGATGACAGAAACAAGTCATCAGACGTCTTTTTCTTAAAGATGTTCAGTTAGAGAGGCACTGATTAGAGTTTAAAAGTAGATTTTTTTGTTTGTTTTTGCAGAGCCTTGATTTAGGCAGATTTCTTTCTACAGATCATATTAATCATTCATTGGTTTACTGCTGTGTGGGACTGTTGGTGTCAAACAGGAATTGAAAGCAATAGCAAACGCATTACAGAGTGCATATTTTTATTATTATCTTCAGCATGTTACGGTGCGTTCACACCAGCACCTGTTCGGTCCACTTTAATCAAACAAGAAATGGCTTGTGGTCTTTTTTTTTTTTTTACTAAGGACAAATGAAAACCTACAACAGCTAAAATTTCACTCTAGTCCATTTTTGTTAACACTTTGTGAAGAAGGAAGTCGCGCTCAGTGTCTTCTTCTGACGTTTTCATGACGTTTTCGTCAGCAGTTCGTGGTGCAGCGCCACCACTGGCGAGGGGGTGGAACAGGCCGCTCCAAGGGTTTGGTTTGTTTGACACGATGCTTTGTGAAAGCGAACCGCACCAGCTGAAAACGTAGCCAATAAACTCCAATCTAAATTTCCCGCACACTGCTCAGAGTAATGACAGCATCACACGGCAACCCGTTGTTAACCAGCTTTTCAATTACATCACAGCAAACCGAATTAGCCTGAACACGTCAGTCAGGGCCAAAGAAACTCTGCTGCATGTCCAGTTTGGTCAAAGACGTCAATTCTTTTGAAGAGTTTAGGGGAAAATATCCAGAGATCATGTAAGTCAGGAGGAAGAAAGACGCCACCATTGACAGTGTGTGTGTGCGTGGATTAAAGGGAAACCAGCCACCAGCAAGCAAGAAAAGTCCATAACCTTATCACAGCCGAGTGGGTCAAAGATATAAAGTCAAACAACTGTGGATAATATTGTCATTGTGCAGAAACAGAGGGAGAAAAGGATACAAGGCGAAGAGGTCGAAAGGAAGGAAAACCTAGAGCAAGCCTTGTTTCTACTTTTAGCGAGCAGCTAAAATCTGTGATCTGTTAATTTGTCGTGAAAATATTTGCTGTTTTTTTTTAAAGACGCTTTCTTTTTTGGCTCAAGGAGTGTGAGACTGTCATTCCCTCGATAGGTGAGAAGAAAACAAATTAATAATAAGAGCTGAATGTTGCTGAGGGCAGTAATATGTTGCATTAAATTATCTCTCTGACTCACTTCCATCTGGACAGACTGACCGTGTTTTTACCCAGAGTGTTAAACTAATGGCTAGCTGCTGTAAAACCATTCTACATTTTGCCATACTAATTTAAATATGTATTTTTTAAAATCCTATAACAGTTCTTGAAAAATCTATTTCACACACACACACACACACATATATATTCCATAGCATCACAACAGAAAATTAGTAGATGATGATACGATTTCAAAGCAGTCCACACCAAACCAATGCAAGGAATGCTAAGTAGTCTTCTTCTACTGGAGCTCAATGACTTGTTAGCTGTTTTTAAGTACAAAAAAGTATCACTTTGTTACTGTGTGATATTAATGATCAAATTTCAAATGTTTCTAAAATGTCTCTCCCAAATGGAAATCCCAGAGGAACACTAATGATTGTAGTAACTCTCTCTAGTTACTTTATCCGCTGGTGTTCAAACATTGTTGAACCCTGATGAATGCTGAAAGTTTGACTTTTATTGAATTTTTTTTCAGTTTCTGTTTTGAACTATTTTCATCTAAAAGTCTAATTTTAGTTTAAAGCCTTAAACGTCTTTATTCAACCATTGGCCTGAAGGACAGAAAATGGTTGTAATAAAGTTATAATAAAGGTTTTCCTTTCAGATTATGTCAAAGCAGTTGAAGAAACCCAGATTTGGTTTTGTTGGCGCGTTAAACCCGTTCTGACCTGAAAGCTGGAAGCCCGGACTGAGAGCGGGCCGCCGTCTCCCTGGCTCGTCGTTAGCCCATCCTGCCCTTTTGTTCCTTAATGTAGCGTCCAGGGACACGGGGAAGTCTTTTAACCTTTACAGCTTGACTTGACTGAATTATTCACTGACAATATCAGAAAGCGGAAATGTCACATTGTGCCGCGGAGGTCACTGCTACACAGTCCAACACGCAGCCGGCTGCCAGTGCTGAAGCTTCGAAGGACCGAGCTGGACCTTTAATTCAGTGGTCAGCCTTGTAAATGAAGTGGGTTGCTGGTACAGAACAGATAAAGAAACCTCTATTATCTTTATGTTGGCCTCTTTAAAGACAGGCTGAGGGAAATCTGACAGTATTGAGAATAACTGTGAGGATTGTTATGAGAGGCATAAAGAGCTACCCAACCTTGCAGAATTTATTTATTCTCCTTTTTGTCAGACTGTGGTCACTGTATGTGTTTCACTATAAGTTTACCTGGTAAACCAACACAAAGTAGAGCAATGAAGTTAACTTGAAAGAAAATTATATCTGCTATTAGTAATTTTGCAAATAAAATCTTAAATTTTGGCATGTGTTTTTGCTGGCGTACGCCACTCCAACGTGGGTCTTAATAAAAGATTTATGATGATTTGACATTAAAAAAGACATTTCTACCGTCCATATAAACAGTTAAACAGTGAAAGGTGAACGAATATCCATAAAGAGACATCTATTAAAGTCTAAACGTCAATGAAAGACGTTTAGTCCGTAACCAGGCCCGAGTTTCTGAAACTTTACTTAGGTTTAATTTTTTATGCGACCGACTTAAATAAAATAAGTCAAATTTCCATGTAGTTTTGTTTGGTGTTTTTTTTTTAAAGGAGTGTTTTGAGATCTAAAAGTTGCACTACGCGGTTTTAGGAAAATATGTAATTGTGATTCCATTGCTGAAAATTGAATGATCTAGGTTCCTTTTTCTTGACAGTTTTCTGTCCCTCATTATCGCACCCCTTCCCCGACACTCACCTGGAGCTTTTAGTATCTCAACCACAGAAGAACTAATCTGCATCTCCAATCTTTAAAAAAAAAAGAAAGTATGTTCTTGTATTTTTAAGCAAACTGCTGAAAGTGTCTCATCACGTTCAATAATCATAAATCGGATGTCGAGAAGTCAAGTTCAGCCTCTCCGAAGCTCTCAGAGTTTTCCTGGCAGGTTTACAGGCATAATAAGAAAACTTGTCCAGATTGTAACTGCAGCTGTGGTAGAAAAAGGGTTAAGCAAAGCTGGAGTCCATCCAACTGGTTGAATATGTTTTAGATACGCCTGAGACTGTCTCCATGTATTTCATGCAAAATCTGCATAGAATTTCCACAACAGAGTAAAAATAATAGTTAAACTGTGACCTTGATGGATGGGAAGTTTGCAGCGCCGGACTAATTTCACTAAGTAAGGTCTTTGGGTTGTGCCCCTACGGGGTCAGCGACCCCTGACTTAAGGCAAACAGCCGTTTCTTGGTGGGTTTGGAGCTCCGTCCAACCTGTGAAATATCAATCAGAGGATTGATTTATGACTTCAAACTCCTCAACAACTTCTCATGAAATGTGCTGTTCATTTATGAGCCAACAAACCCTGAGGTCTTCACAGAACCTAGTTATGCTAGGACTGAGTAACACTGACAGCTTCAGAACTCTACTAGTAGTAGTTTAGGCCTAAAGGTTTCAGTTTGCGTCCGATACCGATCCGACCTGACTGACTGACTTTAATTATACTCCAGGCCTGTTATGATAACAAATTGTGCTGGATGATAAACTGTCCCAGAACTTATTGCGATAAACGATAACATTGTTGTTGCGAGACCATTTTCAAGTAATATAATGGTAACGGCATAATAATGCCAGAAAGCCTTGTTCAGACTTTAAACTCTATTGAACATTTAACAAAGGATCAGGAAGACATTTTAAAAGATCCAAAATAAACAAACAAAACAACAGAAACAACAAATAAAATGAATTATAAAGTCGCTGACCATAAATCATCTGTGTGATTGACAGGATCCTGTGCGCTCGTTACAGTCTGACTGACTTCTGCACCCGACTTACTTTCTTTATTTCCTTCACAGGTTAAACTATCTACTTTCTCCTATTCACATTACAGAACCATTTTATCCCCACGCAGGTAAATAGTCCAAAGCTTAATAAAGAGCCAGTTCTGTGAAGACGAGCAGATTTTCTCAAACGCTCTTGCATCGGCGTAAGACCACTTGAGCGCCGAGCCCATCAAAAACATCAGCGACACCCACGGAGCGCGTCGCCGCGGCAGCCGCACAGCAGCACCAATCAGATGGATCAGACTCAAAGCCGTCCCTTTAACCCTGACTCATCTGCCTTCATCCTCCTTAAACCCTCCTGAAGATTTACCTCTCCACACATTTACACTTCTAACAGGAAGCGGAGGGAAGATGTGTCGCTCCCTTTTCTCGGCCGCTTGGCAGCGGCGCAAATCTGCGAGAGACTTATTGAGGAAATAAGGCAGAGCTGATGTCTTGTGCTGTGGTCCTTGGACACTTTACGGCTGAAGAGGGAAGGCTACTTCACAGGGAAGAAAGTAAAAACTGTAAGGGAAATACCCACACACCTTTGCTAAAGGTGAAGAGGAACCATCTAGCATGTAACCATGGTTATATTGACGAATACAGAGAAATATCGTACAATGTACAAAAGGAATGTTGGATTTAATTTTTTTTTTTTTTAAGCATGTGCTCTGGTCATGCAGTCCTACGCAGTAGGAGTGCTCTAAATCATATAACACACTGCAGGCTATTTTCTCTGAAGGCAGTTTCGAACAATAAAGCCAAAAAAACAAACAAAAAAAACTTTCCTTTAGCAGTTGTCCTTTAGATGACTCCTGTTTCTGCAATCTGACAACGGCGCAACGTCTCACACCATCACATCCGTGACTTTCCTGACTTGAAGGATTTACATGACTTGAGATATTTTGAATCCCTTAATCTGGTTAAATAAAGGTTAAATTTTTTTTTTAAAGAAACATAAAATGAATGCTATGACAAAAAATAAAAAATAAACTGCTGGACAAATACCAGAGCCACAAACATAAGATTTTTTTTTCTTTTCTTTGAAAAAACAAAGTTTCTTTTTAGTCATTTTTCAGTTAATATATTCTTTCTGGCGTTGTTTTGCAACCTTGCGATTTGTAGCAAAGTGCTACAAACTACAACACCCAGAAGGCACCAGTAAACAACGGACATGCTAACCAACTTAGAATCTATGATAGTTAGCTTAGCCATTGCCTTCCTACTCAATTCCGCTCGATTCTCATCTCTCTTCAGGGCTCAACCTGGACTTCCTCCATTAACTTGGATTCCTCTGGTAGAATTTCAACCGTTCCGATCAGCGAACAGAGGAAGTTGTGAATGACAATGTTCATTTTCTGCTGTGCTTTAGAATCGTAGCCTGTCTGTAGTTTTAGCAATGGTAGCGGAGGAGGTGAACGAAACCGTTCAGTGCATACATACATACATTGACTGTTCAACTTTAACTACATAGCTGTAGATTCAAAACTACAGCTATTCTATTTGTGAAAGCATAATAAAGCCTGCTTTTTTGGCTTGAGGATCACCTACAAAATAGACAAGGAGACATGTGAACCAGTCAAATAGAAAATAAACTTTTTGAAACATTTTATTTGTTTAGCAAAAATTTGGACTCATTGATTTTCTTCAGAATATTGCTAAATTTGATCTCGTCTCATTTTCATAAATCTCGTATTGCCTCATGAGAGTACGTTTTGTTGCTCTCCATGTACCTGATACTGTGGATAGTTACAGATACTAGATCATTGTCTAAAATAGTGTTTTACTGAACAGAGTGTTTTTGCTGACCAACCCCAGCGATTTTTTGTCCCTTGCCCAGTATCCATTCATAAAATTGTTATGGTGCTTGAAATATTATTCCCAGGGCTGGTTTACAAATGAATACATTTTTCTCCTAAGCTGCAGAATTTTAAAGATTTGTCTTAATGTGAGCTTATCTATTTATACAGGTAAAATATTTTGTCATAAGCTCTGAGAATTAAGAAGAAACTCTTCCTGACTTTTATAAACAAGATTTTATTCAGATGGTTGGGCAGTTCTTTCAAATATTAATCTGTTGATTTCACAGAAATCACAGCATAAATGTCAAGTTATGCTGATAAACAGTTAAGTAAATTCAATAATTTGTAAACAAAAATAGTTAAAGAATTCAAATGTACAATTTTACACATTTCACTTGATGAGAGGGGAGGCAAACATGACAGGAAAACAGAGCAGCTGCTTCTTGTTTTTTTCCATGCAGTTACCCCCAAATAAAAGCTGAGTTTCGGTAGGTGTGCTAACATTTTTTTTTTACCTTCAGTACAAACCAACTGGCTCATAAAAAATAAAATAAGTTCTGTGCTTTTGAGCTTCGACAGAAAGAAAAAGCTCGAGTTAACGGCCTTCACGCTGGACTGCTGAAACAACTGGCAAAATGGATTTCAAAGCTTTTACGTCGCCATTTTCTACCACCTATACACAAGACTGAACAGTCAGCTCAGTTCTGTTAGCAGGGCTGGAGCTGGAAGTAAAAACCTGACATCACTTATATTATACTCGAAGTGTCACACACATCTACACTCCTTCAAACTTTCCACATCTTGTCATGTTTTTTTCTGTAAGTGGAAATCTGGAACGTGGCGCCAGATGCTAGGCCACCATGTTTTTGAACAATGCATTGTGGAGAAAGCGTCTCTTTTAGTCCGGCCGTCACTTTCTAGTGAAATTCCACTCGATTCTCCTCTGCCTTCACTGCTCTGTCCGGGATTTCTCCCATTGAGCTCAGTTACTCCGGTTGAATTTCAACCGGGCCAATCAGCAAACGGGAGAAAAAGTTGTGAACGATGACGTTTATGTTCTACGTTGTTTTAGCATTTTTGTGTTCATACGTGTGATTATAGTTTGGCCATGTCAGCGGAGGAAGCGAACAGAGCCGTAAAGTCCGTGTTGGGCAGAATGTTTCAGACATTTTGTTGCTGGAAAAGATGTAATTTTCTCAGCAATTCTGAGAATGGTTGGATGGTTGGACTTGTAAGAAAATACTTAAGAGTCCATGAAAAGACTTGAGCCTAGCGACAACAAACAACGACCCTAAAGATAGAACCAGAGCTATAATTGAATTCTAGATTAAGCATATTTTGGTGTTGGAATTTCTTAATCAAAGTACAGACCTAAATCCAATCGGAATGGGTCGATTTATTTTACGAAGAAGAATGGGTGTTGACCTGGCGTAGCTAAACCCATATCCAAAATACTTTCTTTTTTCCCCAGACTTTTGCTCGTAGAAAATCTTCTACGTCAGTAATTAACTACTTTGTGTTTGTTGTGACATCCCAGAAAAGTAAATAAAGAAAATAGAAACTTCCTTCGCTCACAACAATAATACTATAAAGTTGCCAGCCGAGTATTTCAGACAGTTTCTACTGTCTGCCGGTTTTCCTTCTCACCTTTAGCCGGACAGCTAAAAATGTCCTCCTTCTGGTTATTGAATCCTCTGACGGCGGTAACACCACACCGATCCCCTGCCGAGTCATTACGTTCCATCAAGTTAGTCCGGCATGTTCAGCCACGCTTGAGTGGATGATTCCCATTTATCCCGCCCCACACACACTCTCTTCGTCGTCCTCTTTGAAGACGGGGAGCTGCCAGCTTCGTCTGTCTGCAGTCTCGTTAGAGGCCTCTGTCAGGCTTGTTACGGCGCCCGCTGATCCATGGCCATAAACCTGTGCAAAGGTGGGAGCGGTATTAAGCGGGGGGCCCCTGGGCTTTGCACAGCTGCTGGACGGGTGGCCCCGAGCCCAGCGTTCCTCCCTCTGTTCATTAGTGACGTTGGCACCGAAAACCAAATGGGAAATTCATCATCAAACAGGCATTTCCTTTTGTTTTGGTCTGCCATCTTTTTTTGGTCAAACTCGTGAAAGTGACTTCGCGAGCAGCTGACCCGATCGACGTCCGTCGACGGCATCCGATTACGCCTGAATCGCTTAGTTTAATGAGCTCAAAGTAAACGGCCTACGTGTGCGTTGTCCAATAAAAAAGCAGCAAACCGGTAACACTTCTCAGGCCCGTAATCTCCCAGCGTCCTGTAGCGCCGCTTTATTGCGTCCAGGTCTACCAGCTTTAATATCCTGGCGTGTTTGTCGAGTCCGAGCGGCTCACTGCTAGGCTGTGCTGATTTCTTTCTCGCGGTTTGCTGTAATTACCCCTCCTGGAATCAGTTTTCCTTTTTCTTTTTGTTCTTTTTTTTCGGTGTCGATGTTTACTAGACAAAACACGAGCAAAACAAACCGACCCGAGGAGAGGAAGATGTATCCGACCCGATGGGAAATCCGAACAAGATCAACACCTTAATTAATTGCTAATGGGTGATTTCCATTTGTGAGGTCAGTAAGTGCGTTTAATATTTAATGACCAGCTTGAAGGTGGAGGCGGTGGAGGGGAATTAAAAGATTATTTTTTCCCCCCTATTTATTCATAATCATCTCTCTCACTGATTCCCATTATTTGCTTTCGCATTGACAGACCCCCGTCTGGATGTTTCTATTTAACAACTGGGGTGTGATTAATTAGCCTCCCCTCACTGCACACTTCATCAAATAGATGCTACCTGTGGCTGGCTCGCTTTTTATCTGTCTTTGCTCAGAGGCTTTCATTAACAGCCAGCTCTGTTTGTGAACTCGGCAGCGGCTTCCTGTGTTTGCTTCCCGGCGGCCTGCCCCGTTCCCCGGTGCTCTGCCGAGCCGAAAGCAAAACCGTCCTCCACGCCTGGTCCGCGAATGGCCCGGTGTTGAAACTGTGTCACGTTATTTGAAGGCCTTGTGCTTGGTGCGCAGAGAATTGACGAAAGCGGAGAAGAAATACAAAACGAGCAATTGTAATCTTTTTCATTATGATTCTATGCGATGAACGTGATGTTGTGCGTATTTGGGAAGTAACAGCTACAGATGAACACATGAAAAATGTCACATGTAGCAAACTGAACCATAAAACATGGTAGTGGCAGCATCATGGTGTGAGGGTATTATGTATAATCAACTTTTTTGAGCTTTACATCATGTTAAAAAGTTATTCTCTCATTAAAAACATATCTGGAATGTTGCCTTGATTCTTTTATGCGTGTTTGAGAAATTCTTTAATCTCCCAGGGCAACCATGCGGCTGTTCAAAAGACCTGGGTGGACCTAGCCCCGCCTTCGAGGACAAAGCTCCTCCTCAGAGCCGTAATGTCCAAGCTTCCACAGAGCAGCCCTCCCCTGCAATGTCTCCTCTAAGCTCCTATAGACTAGCCAGCAGCAATTAGCAAACATCTGGTGGGACGTTGCATCCCCTAAGCTCATCATACGAGCTAACTCTCAGTGTAACGCTGGTAAAAACATTTTTTAAGGGTTAATAGAGCATCCATGTTGTAATGACCTCCTGAAGGTGGCGCTTCAGAAAAAGCAGGTGTTTTTAAAAAGACAGAGGCCCCTTTTTCAAGCCGTTGCATTACGAAGTCAAAAATATTGCCAAGTCAGATTTCATGTATATATATAGCATTTCTATAACAACTGAAGGTAACATAGCTACTTAATTGTGTTAAAAGAAATGCCCAACTATGCCTGGAAAATGCCTATTACTGTACTGCCCCTTTAAATAGGGAAAGATAAGAAAATGTAACCTGCCTTGAGAAAAGTAGAAACAAGTCGCCAGAGCAGAAACAGAGAAAAACAAAAAGTACTCATTTCTGAGAAGATAGGGATTTTTTTGTGTGCATGCTACATATGCTAATTGAAGTTATGAAGCTCTAAATAGCAGATTTGGATGCTTAAAAATGGTATTCGCTGTGTTTGCATTTACAGAGTAAATCTGACCTGTTTGAACAGACACACTTTTGTTCTTGCTTTCGGCCAATAGGTTTCAACAATCCACACTTTCAGAAACAAGAACTCAAATGACTCCAGGAGACTTGTCTCTAGTTTTGCCAATCAGTTTTATGACGGTGAAGCCAAATTAATCTCACTTCTTTTTTCACCTGATAATGACGAACAATATGATAGTCATCCCTCAAGAAAAAAAAACAACAAAAAGCATACCTCCCTTTGCTTAGGTTTATAATATTCCATAGCAATGAAATACATTACAAGTGTGACTATAAAAAGACAAAGTGCGGGATAGTTCAAAGTGGTGTCAAGGTAGCTCTATAGTCACTCCATTGGGCTTCTTGTCTTGAGGGATGGGGGGACCCCTGAGAAATATTCACCCTGGATCTAATTCCTAAGGCCCTTGTCTCTGGGGGGGGAAAAAAAAAGACTATAGTAGGGTAGACATCTTGAGAAAGGATGAAATGAAAGAGCTGCCTGGAAGCTAGATTAAAAGGTGAAGAGCAGACAGAGCGACGGCGAGAAGGAGGAAAATGAGAGAAAGTAGACAAGATTAATTAACTTATTTCAAAACAGCAGATCCCATTAAAGCCGCTGTCAGGCTCACTCAGCGACCCGGCGACTCGCTCCAACCCAAACCCGACGCGAGCAGCTTTGTTTCCCGGCCTTGTCATGTGTGTTAAAGTTCCATAAAGATATGTTCACAGAGAAGACTAGAGCCGTGTGGTCAGCTGTCTGTTGCTATGCAATTATGAAGCAGCACATAGCGAAGTGGCAGGTGGGCCTGTGAGCACGGCGTCTGAGTGATTCGGTGCAGCAGGCATTTCTCCAGGTCTGTAACGGCAGAGAGGTGGAGGGGCAGGGTGGCGCGCGGGGTGAGAGGGCAGGCGGCCGCTGGGAGACAGCAATGAAAGATTGATCAAGGAGGCTGCTGCCTTTTCAAGGTGAGATCTCAGTTCAGAGGGAGGGAGGGAGGGAGACCTCTTCCTCACCTTCTTACCTCCTCAAGACCACGCTGCCCGTACCGCACACCGTTAGACTTTTTCTTCTGTTTTTTTTTTTTTTTTACTCAATTTTCTCCAATAAAGTAGGTCGACGCCCGACGGGAAGCGCGAGGCAGGGGGATAACGTGGCGGTGATGAGTGTCCCGTTAGTTACGAAGAAAAAAAAAAAAGGTAGACGACCATTCTTTCCCACCGTCTTTTCTTTGGAATATCAGCTCCACTCCTTCCCTGCTGCGTTTCTCGCTCCCCGTGGAATATTACGCTAAGTGGTTATCCCCCTTCCTCTCCTCTCCACTGAGGCTCTTTTAAACACTTGTAGAACTCTATTAACTCTGTCAGCATCATCAAACACAACGACAAAAAAACGCCTCCGGGTGTTAACCTTCACCTTCCATCATATTTACAGCGCCGGCATTTTATCTTTTTATCCGTCTCCATCGCTGCCGCTCGATTAGAAGCGGAAAAACACCAGAGGTTTGATGGCACGACAACAAAGCCTTGCTGACACTTTAAAAGAGAGCAAGTCATTGTTCGTCTCTCGGAATGATGAGGAAGATAGCATGTGAGGGTTTCACTTAATTGGTCCCCCCAGTCGACTCGGTTTTACAGGTTGAAAATATACAGAAAGCGTTTGGCATAAGAGTCGGGAATCGAACCGGGGACTACTGCGTTGAGGACGCAGCCTCTGTATATGTTGCGTCTGCGCTACCGTGTGGCTCCCCGTCTTTAGATGTTTATATAAAAAAAAATATGTAAACTTTCATACAGCATAAGAGAAGAACAAGGTTACAGCCAGGGGCGGAGCAAGAGGGGGAGCACTGCCCCCCCACCCAACTTTTAAAGTCTAGCTCCGCCACTGGTTACAGCGCTTTGAAAAAGTATTTCCACCCCCTTTAATTAAACCGATTTTAATATTAGAGAAGAATAACCAGCAGTTTTCTAATGAGTTGTGTTTATGTAGCAAGTCGACCGAATGTGAGGAAGTTATTTCTCCCTAAACTTGGTGAAGTTTTTGCTACACTCTAAAAAGTGTATTTGGGTTGCAGTTGATGTTATGGACTTTTTTCTTCTTTCACATTAATCTCACTTATTTGTTTGGTTTAGTGACGACAACTTGCTTTCTTGTGTTGAATTAACTTTAAAAGTGACACATTTTAACTAGAAGGAACTTTTTACTTTTACTTACTTAAACAATTAAGTTCAATGTGTTTGTATCCTACGCCTAATGTCATGAAGTGAGCTTCACCAGGGACAGATCCTGTACCTGGAAAACTGACTTTAATTTGTCAAGTTAAACCAACTTAATCAATAACGTTGAATAAACTTAAATTAATTACTTATCAATTGAAGCAATTAAATTAAGTTGGTTCAACTATTTCCCTTTCTCAGTGTAGTGAATTAGCAAAAATGGGCAAAGTTTGATTACTTTTTTTCTTTTTACTGTGCAGAAACTTTCTCCACTTTTCCTTGCAGAATACTACTTAACCACTTTTTACATGCAACATTAAAACACATAAATTATCTTCTTCTTTAGATTGGAAAATAAACATTTTGTTCACCCTAAGTGTTGTAACATGGATTCGTTTTGTGAATTTGAACCGGGCGAAGCTAGAATACGCCACTCTAGTAGTTTTGGGTAAAACATATTTACAGACAAGCACGGTCTTTACCTTAAATGCAAAACATTCATATATGCTTTGCACGGTTTTGGCTTCATTGCTGTTCTGAATCCGTCCATCCATTATCCAACACGCTTGTCCCTCATGAGGTCACCATGGGTGCTGACCTCCAGCGGGGTCACCCTGGACAGGTCACCAGTCCATCGCAGTACTGCGCTAAATATAATCTTTTATTTATTTCTTTTTCAGGAATTAACCCTTTTTTAAGAAGAAATTTAAATACTCCGGTCAGCGATTGATCGATTACTAAATTACCTGATGATTATTTCAGTAACCGATTAATGTGATTCATCGTTTTAGCCCTGATTTCTTCCCTAATACATAAACTAGCCTTCTGAAAACAGCATTTTGTATTTATTCAGGTTATCTTTGCTTGAGATAAAATAAATATGCAACTAAAAATGCTTGAACTGAAATAGTTAAGTGCACACACAGCAAGATAAGGATTCTATAAGGGTGGGAATAATTTTTCACAACACTTCATTTCTCCTTGTGGGATTGTTAGGCTTTTCAGGTTGAACTCCGCAGGCAGGCAGGGACACGGTGTCGAAATGAAGAGCTCTCTGCCTTCCATTAAACACTGTGAAGGTGCCCTTAATCAAAGCACTTAACGGGAAAATTGCTCCTTAGACAAATTTGTTCAAAATCAGTTGAGATTTCCAGGTATTCCTCTCGAAAATGGATGCAATTTCTTTCCTCCCATCTCGTTTTGCTCGTCCAGAGTGCTCTCTCTTTAGTGATTTAACGTCTTCCACACCTGGCATTTAGTCTCTGCCTCTTAACTAGACGAGCCAAACAATCCGAGTTTCGGTTTGACGGAAACCGGAGATGCACCGATCGCCATCCTGTGACGGATTTGCTTTTCCCAGGTTTTTGTAAAGATCCGACGCGACAAAATCGAATGCAGCCGATTCTGATAAACCAAACACTTTCCTTTTTTTTTTCATCTTTTTACATTTGGGAATTTGTTTACTTCGTGATGATACTTTGCTTTCATTAATACACTTACAATACATAGAAAGAAGAACATAGTTTTATGGTAGACATTATTTGTTGGTAACTTTAGTTCATAAGTAAAAGAACAAATCACGTTAAATTGCATATTGTTATTAAAGAGAAAGTTCTAAGAAAGTCTAAAGAAAAATCTAAAAACACACGTTGTGATGAGTGACTCGCAACATAGTAATCTTGTTTTTTCTTGACTAAAACCAAATTTTTTAGTACATCTCCATTTATTGGTCTCGTTAGAATACGACTTACTGAAAATAAATATTTTTGACGTCGGGATTTTCCCCCCGGAGTGAGTCGGATGCCGTCGGACAGCGGATGAGAAACGAACGCAGCCTCTGCAAAATGATACGCGGGACCGTAATATTGTTTTCCTGCTGTCATAATTGCTGGAGTTCAAACACATAATTAAAAAATAAGTCGGCCTAATCGCCCTCCCATGTTATTGTGAGCCGCATTTTGTGTGGTGAATGATATCTCATTAAATGGAACCAAATAAGAAGCGGCGTCCATAAATAAAAGTGAATTGGCTGCTGCTTTCATGGAAGCTGCATTGCGGTGTGTTTGCCGAAGTATTCCAGTTGCTTTTTGATTTCTTTATCTCAAAAAAAAAATAATTAAACTTATTCTGTTTACTTCTTACTATATAAACCCAGCCAAGCATTAAAGACTACCTGTGCAGTTTTATGAAGTAAAATAAAACATTTCTGTAGTTGATGATTTGAACTCTAATATAAAGACTAACAAAACTGCATGGATCATGTACATATACAGTCCCATAAAATAATATTTGCTGTCTTATGGCTTTCTTTTTTATGTAAAATTTTTTTCGATCACCAAACTAATTTTATTATTAGACAATGGCAGCATCAATAAAAATACAAAATGCAGTTTTTCAATGATTAATCCCTTTTATTAAGGGAAAAAGACATGCCTTGTTAGCAGCCGCTAGCAGGCTCGATGCATGTAAAGGATGTTTCCTGCTGAGATGATGTGCTAATGTCAAATGCTAACTCCGTTTTGCAGTTCATGCACTGAGCAGTGTTGTCTTCTCACATGTTTTACACTTTTTGTCTCTCTTGTTGTTGGTACGTCTTTCTGTCCCTCGCTGCTAAAAGTGACTGTTGGCGTTCGTCAGCAGTTCATTGGCGCAACACAAATAATCGTCCAACCAGAACACAGCTCGCTGAATAGTGAAACATAATTTAACACAGCCTTGAGGCTGGTAGTTTGACCTGAAGAATTTTGGAAATTGTGGTTCTCAAATCATTTGATTTATTTGGCTCTTCCTCTGAAGTACTGTCTTTGTTTACGCACATTTTTGTCTCATCACTCCAGAGAATATTGACTTACTAGTCTTTCAGGTCATCAATATATTTATGGAAAATATTACTGTGTTTTTTTTTGTTTGTTTTTGTCAGCAGATTTTTTTTCCTTGGAACTCTTCCATGAAAGCAAATTTGTTTTTCAAATCGATGATGTCAACGGCTTTATTTCTCATCTATTGTTAAAGTTCTTAAGCCGACTCCATGTTGTCACACAGGTTCTAATTAAAAAGGGATTTGTTTCTACAAGTGTGGCAGTTCTCAGGCCTGGATGTGGTCAGAGGAATTTGACCAAAACAATTGAGTCAGAATTAAAGCGAATCAACAGAAACATTTGCAAAACAGACTAAATCTGCAGCGGGGCAAACATTGTTCATGCTGCGTCTGCATGGTCCACACATGTGCACTGCACACCTCAGCAAAGGTACGGAGAGCTCAAGGTGCAAAAAAATGCACATATTCTCACAACCTCCCACGTTCACACGGCAGATTGTACAAGTCCGACCCATACACAGAGAATCACACAGGAACACTTTTAAATAGCTGCCAACAAGAGTAATGATGCGACACTGGCTAAAGAAATAAGAGAAAAAGCTTTTTCATTTACACACTGCAGATGCATCACGCATGGTGTCCTCGCTTCAGAGACAAACACAACGTCTGCTATTGACTACGCTAGTCTCTGCACAACCAAAACGGCTTCAGTCCATTCTTAGTCTTAGTTGTATCAGTCATGCCCTTAGACGAACAAACGGATTGAATTTGCAAGAAAAGGTTGATATTTGCTCCATATAACATGCTTTGAAGAAGCACCTTCGTGCTTTCGCTTCTCACTCCACCCTGGTAATTCTAACAGCTGCAGCAGAGCTGATTGTTCATCCTTCTCACGCTGCAGGTGAACATGCTCTACACGGTAGAGACGACATAGAGGTGGTGCAAGACCTGTGAAATGCACTTTTTAAGAGCTCCTGTGTTAGGGTGGCAGCTGTTAGCTTAAGCATTTCCTTTTCGTTAGAGAACCACGACCCAAGAAGGATTTTTTGTGAGCAGGTTGTTGTGTTGTAGGAAGGGGGTTTTCATTAGCCGAGATGTTTGTTGGATGGTTCTAAAACTTGTTACCCATGATGCTCCTCCACTGTCTTTCACAGTTGGGTTAGTGTGTTTACACTCAACATACACACTCTACTTACTAATTAAGTGGCCTCTGAAGCCAGTGGCTTACTCTGGGGTTTTATTTAGGGGTATCAATATGAAAACAATAAAGTACAATTGAATCTCAAAATTTGGTCCTAATGGCACTATCACATATGACATGTGATGGACCATTAGCACTATATAAAGTATATGATAGACCAAATTTAGTACCCTGAAGTTTCTAAATGTAATGTAACAGCTACATGGGTAAAAGATATTTACAGGTTAGTGTTTAAACATGAAAAAGTTTGGAATAGAGTAGAGTGCCTTCTCTGGGTCGGGGATAAGGTCGTGCCTCTAGTGAAGGAGTTAGCTATCTCTCAGTTTTGTTCACAACTGAAGGAAAAAATCTGTAAGAGACTGATAGACGGATTGGTGCGTTGTTTGAAGTGATGTGTGCGCCGTGCTGGTCTGTAGCGGTAAAGGTCTACCAGTCAGTCTACGTTCCTACCCTTATCTAAGGGTAAAGCGCTTCAGGTCGTGACCGAAAGCACGACATCGCCAAATGAGTTTCTTCCGCAGGGCGTCTGTGTGTCCCCCTTAGAGATCGGAACGTCGAGAGGAACCAGTTGAGGTGGCTGAGGCATCTGGTTGGGATGCCTCCCTGGTGAGGTGGTCCAGGCTCATCCCACCTGGAGGAGAGCCAGCGGAAGACCCAAAACACGATGGAGGGACCATGTTTCGGGGCTGGCCTTGGGATTCCCCCGGAGGAGCTGGCCCAAGTACCTGGGGAAGTCTCTGCTTAAGCCGCTGTATCAAGACCTGATGAATGTGGGCAATCAAACTGTAATAACCATATGCAGATGTCATCAAAATGTTAATACCTGGAAGATGGATTTATCATTTGTTAGTGATGAGTCACAGTTATTGATTGCTGTTGTTATAGGTGTTCACCCTATTCCAGCTGGCTTTCCTCCTCTGCAAGGGATTTCTTGGGTTTGCATGTCCTCAGCACAGTGGAGCTGATTCTCTCTCTCTCCCTCTGTCATCTTTTTTTTTTTCCAAGTGTTGCATAATTCACAGCTTAACAGTGAAGTTGCCAAATTGATAGAGGTGGGAATTGAACCAACATTATTGCTCAGTGTGAATAGGTGAATAAAAATAGTAAAAATGGGACCGGAGGAAGAGGGAGGGAGAACACTGCCCACAGATGCCAGGAATCTCATTCATTTTCGCTGTCACACCCAGTAACAGTGAAGCTTCAATAAAGTCTTTGTTGCACCTCATCATCTATCATGGAAGTGGCCGTGGCAGATTCCCGGCTCTCTGAGCAGCCGCAGCCTCCGCCTGATCTATGATGGACTGAAACGTCCAAAATCGAGGAAATTACAAAGATTTATGCTACTGCCAATAGTGTCTTATATTAGTGCAAAAGTATTCAAACCCCACAGACTTTTTTCACACCTTCAAGAATGAATTTGAGTGTATTTTCTTTTAGATTTATGCGTCAGACCAGATCGGGCATCTCAATCATTTCAAATCGATCTGATCTAAACGTACACAGACAGATTCAAATTCAATTACCCACAAAATTCAGACAAAAGTTATCTAAAGATAAATGAAGTGGTAGAGTGTATAATTCTGAAGCGGGAAGATATGGCCAATCAGTAGGAAGATGAAACTAAATAGTGGGAGTCTATAGCCAATCAGCGGCAAGACAAATGAATGACGCTTCCAGATTGACCTGTTGTCAAACGCCAGCCGATGGTGTGTCAAGCAGCATTGCGTCTTGGTATTTCAGCTTCCCAAGATGCATTTTCATTGGAATATTTGAGACTTGCTTTACTAAAAAAAAAGAAACATCTGTGAATAGTCAGATTTTCTGAGAAGAATTTTGAGTCAATCCACAGAAGAATCCGCCAATAGCTGAATTCTCAAATACTGAACCGTGAGTAGGCCGAGGTCCACCGTAAATCTAAGCACATGGTATGTTAGTTAGTTAGTTAGTTAGTTACAAAGTGGGCTCGGCCCAACAAAGTCAATGTTTTGGAGCGGCCATCACCAAAACCTTGTGAGTGAAGTTGAAATGGTTTTGTAGGAGAACACCAGGTTGGAACCTGAGTTACCGTAGATCTGTCAGGACGAAGGGTTCAAAAGTCCAGCAAACTGCTGAGAAGCCTCTGAAAGGATTTCTAAAATGTTCGACCCAATTTAAACAGTTACATCTCCTTATTATTTTGTGTATGTAAATCTCTGTCTTTTTCTTCAAAAGGCTCAACATACCCTAAAAAAAGAGAACATTTACTCTAAAATACTGCCAGACTGTGAGAACATATTCTAATGTATTCCTTTATCTTCATGTAAGTATCTGGTTTCAGATGTGTACGTCTTTGTATTTACTCTACATTCTGTCCATTTCAACCCTCGTCCACCATAGAACGTGCCGCAACATGACTCCCAGGCAGCGGAGCAAAGTAACACAGTCTGAGACTTTAAACAGTATTGATGGGAGCTAAAACCTCGTGAACCCTCTGAAGGCTGTTACATTGAAGTGTGTTCTTCTTTAGCTCTGTGGATTTGATCCAATCTGGTTGTTATCAGGACTGGACATCATTTTGTTCTGTGCCGTGAGCATGTAACCTTGGGTTTGTTCGGGTTGCTTATCAGACAAGAAGCCATGACACTTGACATGTGAGGAGGGGCACTGAGTTTATTTGCTGGCTCTGTGGAGTGAGGCAATGATAGGCAATCTGCTGAAGTGCCTTACAAGCTCAATTTTTCTTTTTGGGCTCCCCCTCGCCCCCCAGAAACCCACTCAGATTTGTATCATAGCAGGAGCTGTAGCCTTTAGAAGCTATTGATTCATAATCCCTTTATTGCAAAATAGAAGCACAGTTAAGGAGCAGCTTAATAAAAAAGGGAAAAGAAAAACATTAGCTTTGATGACTGAATCGTCAGGATTCTTCTAACCAGAGTGTTGCTACTGGAGCTGGTGGAGAAATGATGTGGTGGATTATCAAATAGATGAAATCTGTGCCGGTGTGACAGTGATTGACCTCAGATCAGTGGCTGTACGGTCAGGTCACACTTCATTAGCAAACCCTGAAGCCAAGCGTAGCCACCACCCAGGATCACATGGAAACATGTTGGCCGGGGGCAACGGACCGACGCTGAAAGCAGCCAATTAGACCAAAAAAGGTAATGCGACCGCAAGATGAAGGCAAGTCAGCCAACGAATTGAAGGTCTTGTAATTTTGTTCCGACCTTCCGTCTGTTGGCTTCTTGTTCTTGGTTTGAGGGGAGCTTATTAGTCTGAAGAAGTCTGGGGTTCCAGTTTCAGGTTTGGCTCTTTTGACAAAGAAAAGAGAGTTTGGGAATTATATCTTGTATTCCTATGCATTCCATCTAAATTTTGCACCCATTTATTGTTGACCCATCCATGTGATGTTTTTTGTTTTTTTTAGTTTCCATCTTTACCTCTGTAGAAATATCTGCAACAAATTCAAAGTGATTCCTATGCAGTTCTGCTCAATTCTCATCTCCCTTCACTGATCTTCACTGATTTCTCTCTTTGTGCTTGATTTCAACTAACCCAATCAAAATGTGAGCGATGTCAACTTTGTAGGCTTTTTTTATAACAGTAGTCTGCCTAGATAAGTTTGTAGTTTGGCAAAGGCAGCAGAAAAAGTGAACAAGGTCATTCAGTCTGGATTGCCAGGCCTCTAAACATATTCCTCAGAGCAAGAGGAATGTTTAAGATGTTTTATTGCTAGCAAGGATGTAATGCCCCTACTCCAAACCGGGTTGTTTTACACGCACGCAATTTCTGGTAAGCTTCATAGAGTGGGTGCATTTCATACATCATGCTAAATGTTAGTGATTGGGTAAAATCAGATCCAGTGTCCAAGTTTTGAAACTCCTAAAATTCACCAAAGTTGAAAAATGTTCCCCTTCACAGACGAGCTTTAGCTGCCAGAGCTAGGAAATAACTTCAGAAGCGGTAACTCGCTTAACATCAAATGAGATACAAAACCTGCTGAAACGAAAAAGCTAAAGACGTGCAAAACCTGTTGAAACAAGAACATTCTCCTTTTAACAAGACACTTCTGTTTCTTTTGATTGGAAAGATGTAGAGAAACTAGAAGTTGCTCCGTCTGATTCTCCAACTTTTCAGTCTGTTTCTCCTGGACGGCACTCAAACATCCCAGGAGTCGTCGCCGTCTTACTGTTATGAGCATTTTAATTAAACAAGAATAGATTTGGGTAATATATGTTTATTCTGGATATAAATCTTGTTAACAAGAGAAACTTTTTTTCCTTTCTGCAAGTTTTATATCTCACCATATCGACAAAGTTTGACGTTTTAACGAGATTCTGCTCCTGTATTTATTTCCTACCTCCAGCAGTTAAACACTCCTGTACAAAATAACCAAATATGATTTAAGATTTTCTTTTTTGTTTGGAAAAATGTAAAAAAACAACATGAAAGATGTGTAGGAACCCTGTAATTGGCTTGTTAAAGACATTGTGGTCGTCTAACTTATTTTCAGGGTTCCACATGAGAAAGTTGTTGGTGTTTTTGCTCCTCTTCCACAGGAGCGTTTGCTTTTGCTCCCATTTCAAACCTTAAAGCTGCTTAATAAACTAGATGAAAGCCTGAAAGCGCCCAGTTAGCAGTTTCTCATAGAGAAAGGAACAGTCTTCGTGTCGTCAAATGACCCGAAAACCATAGCAACAGGTTGACTGATCGGAGATTTTGCTCGAGTGCAAAGAGCTTGTGGAGTATATTAATATTTAAGAAACTCTGATGGCCCTTTTCTAAACACAAAACAAGCATATAAAGCAAGAATCGATATCACTGTTAACTGTCCATTGCTTTCAAAATAAGACCCATTGAAAGGACCGAAGTCAATATACTGCCACTTTCATCTCTTAAATGCAAGCTTTAACCGTGATTGACTAGCACGCCAAGATACACCCACTCCCTAATTGCAATTTGCTGAGAAGGAGACAAAGAGAGGAGGCTCTCCTGTCACTGACAGGATGCCATGAGGCCTGGGGAAATTAAATTCACATCGAGAGGGATTTAATTAGACCACTTTGTATCTTTCACTGCCACAGAATCCTATTTACATTCTTTCCCGTGTTACTTAGCTTCCCTGCCTTACACATAATTGTGCGATTAATTCTAAAGTCTGTCTCTAAAGGGAGAGGAATGGTGTATGTGAAAAGTTGAATGCTGTACGATTAGGTTTGGGTTTTTATTCTTGGTCTTCATTTTCATCTCTTTTTTCAATATGCAATCTTTTGCACTGGCTTGCAAAAGTTTTCACATCCCTCGAACGTTTTTATGTTTTGTCAGATTACGGCCGCACACTCGGATGTGTTGGCTTTGGATTTTATGTGATAGAACGACACAAAGTAGCGCAAAACTGTGAAAAGGAAAGAAATGTACGTGGTTTTGAAATATAGACATGCTGCAATGAGACATCATACGCACAGAAAGTGCTCACCCAACAATGACTGCCATTGTTTTCAGCTGTCAAGTAGTCAACATAACATCCTAAATCTTAAATATATGTGATATATATATATATATATATATATATAAAAGGGACACAGTGATTTAATGATAACACTAGTACTAGATACCAAAGTACTACATTACATTTCACAGGTTAGGAAAAGGTTTAATAAAAAGAAAATTAGCGAGCGAGAGAGAGAGAGGTCAGTAGGTCAGTTATGCTAGCTTGACTTTGACAATCTTAACATGTACATGTGCTGCAGAATCCGATGTGCTGTGGTTCAGGTAGCAAAACAAAACCGCAGATCATCAGCAGAGCGGGTGTTTAAACGAGCTAATCAACCACCGCTGTGTTCAGGCAATCATTTATCAATAATCACAAAATAAACATCAAGCCTGAAACAATACTCTAACAGACTGAATGCTCTGTTCTTTGTGTGGAAGAAGTTTGTGTGTTTTGTTGGTGTTGAAACCTGATACACTGGTGAAGCTGTTGTCAGTCAGTTGCTATGGCAACGGGTCTGTGTGCAGCATCCAAAAGACAAGGGGCAGAGCAGCAGGCAGGTTGTGGAGGAGTTTAAAGCAGAGCACCAAAACGTCGTTCAACCCATCATCTGAAAATACGGCACATCTACAAGAATACCAAGCCAACAACGGAGATCCACGCCTCAGAAATGTTGCCATTGGTTTGCCACAAGCCTGTTCAGGTCAGACTCAAATGTAAGACTTAAGTTCATAATCGCTGTGTGTGGCTTAGAACTAAACATGCACGTGTCCCTGAACACATCATACCCACAGCAGAAGAAGCATGGCTGCGCTGTGTTTTCATTAGCAGATAAAGGGAAGCCAGTCGGAGTTGATGGATGAAACTAAATACGGGCCAAAAGAAAACCTGTTAGACGCTTCAGACGGGAGTGAACGTTTGCCTCCTAGCAGGACAAGAAAACACCATTATGCACTGCTCTCTGTTGGTCTATCACATAATGAAATACATTCAAGTTTGTGGTTGTAACCTGACAAAACGTTAAAGATTTCAGCGGAGCATTCTAACACACTGTCAACATCTAATACGTCCACTTCGCTGTCCCATTTTAACAATAGTCAAGCAACCTGTCTGCCAAATCGCTGTAAAAATGTCCTGCATTTAAAATCTGCTTTAAGATTTGCTGGATTAACGTGATCCTGGAGGCAGGATTCATCAGCTTAGCCAAAGGAAGACACTCCACTGTGACGGGAGGGACGGGGTTGACCCCCGTTTTATTTTTAGCTTATGTGGAGACTTGCAAAAAGCTGTGATGAAAACCCAACTCAACTGAACATACATGTATTCCCTACTTACAGAGACGTGTTATGTACGGTGATGCCTACATTAGACATGTTATCATATCAAACTTCTTTAGTTCTGTCACATGTTGACTCTGGGATTAAGCATTGCCAGTTTATAGCTGCGGGAGACAAGATTTTTTTTCTCTTTTCTTTCATTTCACCATTTAACTGTTGACTTTCCATAAATCATGTCTGCAATTTACTTTCTGTCCCTTCCAGGTCCCAATCAAAACTCTAAAGCGATGATTATTATATTGGATTTAAGCATACGTTTTAACGCAGCTTGACGCGTTAATACTGGACATGATGCTATATGGCACTGAGGTATGTTGTTTTAATGTACAGCTCTGGATAAAATGAAAAGCCCACTGCACTGAACCCCATTGAGAACCTCCTGATTGTTCTCAGTTGATTTCTGAACTCTGCCTGAGTTAAAACATTAGTATTGTTGTTTCTAAAGGAATAAGAACTGCTTTTCTTATACGTGGCCTGTCTAATTTTTTCAGCATTTTCACAAGTGTATCAACATTTCTCAGTCAGGAGTAAATGACTACAATGATGACATTTGAATCCTCTGCTTTGAGACCAAAGTGTGGACACATAGAAAAAAAAACGTGTCGTCTCCGAACTGAACGTTTGCACAGCAACCTTAAGCGCCACGAACGTCACTCCTGGGTTTTAATTTCCACATACCTCTCAGAGACAATTACCTTTATTGCGTCTTCCTGTTATAGAAACGATTATGCATCTGACGCGTTAATACACCCGTCCGACGGCCATGCTTTAAATTGTATGTATATGGAGAAACAACCCACAGATGATGCATAAGACCCGGCTTCCTCTGAAACACGCCCTCCCACTCGAGTGTAGAGCTCCAAATGTTAGGGAAACGCTGTTATTCACAAGATGTAATGATATGGTTGAGAACAAACAGGGTCACAGAGAACGCATAAGCACCTGTGGCACTAAATACGACATGCATTTTAAATGAAAAACACTCTGTATCCAAGTAGATTCAACAGAAATAGAATCATGGGTACTCGGAAAGTAAGCCGGAAAATGTTCGACAAATACTTTTTAGCTGGCTCCTTTATAGCTTATTCCATACCGTTTATGGGGTGACATGTTAACAAAAAGCAAACGTAAAAAAAAAAAAAAAAAAAGTCGCCACAACAGAATGTAAAGTGGAAACAGCTTAAAAGCACTGAGCTGAGAAATCTTTCATTAGCTCATGTAAATGCTACTTGGCACACATCTGAGAGCGTCTGGACGGATCGCCCGCGGCGATTTGGCCCGCTCGTACACGTCCCCAGGCTTCCTCTGCCTCCCGTCAGCTGACAGCCTGGCCCCCAACCCCATTCCTGAATCTTGATTTCACACTGCTCTTCTATTTCGATCCTAACAGACTGAGCGGAACGGCACCTCGCGAGGAGCCGCGGCGACTGATTAGAGCCCAATTAGCGGCCCTGTTCCCAGGCTCCTGCGAAAAGGAGGCATGTCATCTCGCTTCTGAGCCCAGCTCCAGACGGTACGCTCTGTTCTCATTTTCCAGGAGTTTATAGGGAAACATTAGACAAGTGGAAGAACTAGGCCTTTAAAATGACCTGACCTAAATGGGTGCCAGTGTTCTGTGATACGGTATTTTTGAATTCTGATTCCCTCTAGTGTTTTCCTTTTACTATAAAATCTCAAATCGCTTAAGGTGACAGGTCAGCAATTTCAATCGCAAAACAACTGAAGATAGACAGGTGGTGGTGCTTCATTAAAATGTTTTTTTAGCTAATTGTGTCATCCGTAATCAATTAATTGCAATTATTTGCTTTTTTATCAAACTATATATCAATAAAATAAGCAACATTTTCAATCGAAAACCCCCTTTCTGTCGCTACATTTTTGAATAAATGGATATATCAGCTCAACAACAATATTTTTTGTTTTTAATCTGTTATTTAGGTTATTGACTCATCAGATTGGTGTAAAGTGTTATTACACCAAGGCCTGCCACAGTAACAAATTTTCCTGCGATAAATGATTACATAATTTATTGACAATAGCATAATAATGCAACTTTGCTCTCTCAAACTCTCAATAAACCTTAGTTTTGTAAAGAACTTTTAACACAATTACATAAGAAAATAAAACCAGACAAGTTAAAAACAATAAATAAAATGCAAATGAGAACCACACATAAATAGACGGGGTTATGATCTCTGCAAACAAAACTGGCCTTCAAAAATGATCAGTCAGAATGGAAAGTATCAAGGTCATTCTAAGTTATCATGCAATAAATGGATTTATTGCGTATTTGAACCCATTCACCTCTCAAGTGTTTGAGGAAGTTCTGGTTGTTTGTGGAGCTTCTTTAAAAAAGATAAATACCGCTTCACAAATGTGTGCTGTGGATGCTGACGTTAGCGTTAGCTTCGAGATGCTGCTTCAGGTTTGAACAGCTTGGCTGACAGGCCAACACAAAATGTTTTAGCACAACTTGGAACACAACCATAGTTTCTGTCCCGTCAGCTCGGTTTTTTGAAGCAAATATTAACAACCAGCAGGCCGAAAGGAGCAGCTTTGTCGTCCATCGCTGTTGTCTGTCAGTCGTGCCTCGGGTTTACGGACGTACCAGAAACGTGCAAATACAAAGGTTCCAGCTGAACAAAATTAATCGTGTTAAAATCCATATAATTAATTAATCAAAATCAGTGCCTTTATCTGGCTATAGAGATGAAGTCTTTACAGATTGTATTGAAGTCACAAAATGTTTAGAGATCTCAGATTTGGCAACGTTTAATCAACTTCTCATAGCACGACAGCAGTAATTCACACACAGTGAGGCAAACATATCTAACAGTGTGACGTCCTGCTGTGTTGGCATGAGTGAGGATTTTGCCCTCTAATTGACTTGAAAGAAGCTTTAACTTTCTCATGAAAGCTATCACTAGGCTGTATATTTCGGTTGCAAAGAGGCCCTTGCCTTCCGGCTCAGCATTTAGTTCATTCATTGGTGCAGTCGCATCGACAGCAAAGGCCATGTCTGCTATCTGCTCTGCACCCGAGAGCTCTGGGATGTCCTTGTCCTTCATCTCGCTAAACTGTGCTTTTAGGTCCTATGTACTCGATTCTTTTTGTCTTGCCTTGGAACAAAGTGTCATTTTAGCGCTGGAGACAACACCAAACAGTCTCTGATAGGCTCCACATCTGAGAATGGGAGTATCTTGTAATTTAATGTGTCATTACAAAGCTAGCCCTGGCTGCCGCATGCCTGGACGAGTGGGACTTCGTAAAATAAAATCCTGTTGCTTTTGCAGTTTAGCTTCCGCTTTATGTTCACCACACTAACATCGCTTTGCTGCTGCTTTCAGCAAAGAAACATTCATTAGTCCACGCTGTGCTAAAAACTCTGCATCATGCATCAATATATTGCAAAGTAAGGGGGAGTTACTCTTTTACTACAAACCTATGTGGGCTAGTCAAAGATGGTCAGCACATAAAATGTGGCTGGTGGACTAAAAAATGCCCAGGTCTGGACTAATAGTGTTTTCACACCTGATAGTCCTGTAGAGTCGGTGATATTGGGGGCAACGGTCCAAACTAATTGAAAAGACTTGTTCACCTCCTGCACCAAGAACCACTGAAGGAAACGCCACAAAAGCTTCTGAAGACACTGAGCGCGATTTCTTTCTTCACTAAACGTAAACAAAAATGGAGTAGCATCAGATTTCAGCGATTGTAGGATTTCGGTTTTGTATTTGCTAAACGACCACGAGCCATTTCTCCTGCCATAACACTACACTCTCGTTTGTTTTGGTCCTATTTACCCAGAATGCCGTGCGCGATAGTCAGCTTTCAGAGCGGTCTCCGGCCCGCGTGCGTCCGCATAATGCATTTGAACCTCATCAGAGCTCACTGTACTCGAAGAAACACAGAGGTTTGTAGGAGAACCGCCATTTTTGTGGTCTGCATCAGACTCTGAAAGCGTAAATCATTTCACTGAAATGATTTACGGCTTGAAAAAAATGTATGTTTGTTTCTAACAACTAAGGTATTGTGATTTAAGTTGTTTGCTTCACGTTTGGAGTTTTGTATAAAACGAATGTATTTTATCTTGTCACTAAGAACTACGTTATCGCAAAATTTGCGTGAATGTAAAAGCCTGCGAACCTTAAATAGACTGAGAACGAACATTTGTTAAGGACCTCTGAAGTGGCAGGCGGCCACAAGGTGAATGCACACAAAGACAACCTTAAAAAACTGCAGTAGATTAGTCAAACCTGGACTGGAATGTCCTAATCAAGCTACGGATTCTTTGTTGCATACTTACCTGAGCGTCTCCTTGGAAACAAAGGTGTTTTTGTGTTTCAGTTTATGAGGCCCCATTGAACAGTGACGTATATCTACCGTTACACCCCTAATCAATACCCAGCATAAGTTCTAAGGCAGTTTAGAGTTTCAAATGGCTTCAAATAGATACAAAGTGAGAAAGAAATAATCTTCGTTACTCAGACCGGCACAGGAGCCACGTGTGATTAATGCACAGGATCATGTCAAATGATGTAGAGCACCACTCTCAACAAAATGGGGGAATAATAAGAGCCTTTAATGTATGGGGCTGAATAATGGCCCGCAGCAGCCGCGACCAGACGCCGAAGGTCCGCCGAAGGTCCCTCATTCGCCACGGCAGACACACTTGTGGCTTCAAGCAGCCGCGGCACTCGATGAAGGGTCTTGAAGTTTCGCCCGGCTCGTTTTCATCACCGCCTCTCGTTCCTTTTGTCAAGTCAACTTGACACGACCATCCCCGCCACTCACAAAAACTTTTTCTTTCTCTGATTAATTGCAAGCCTTTTAGGCTCTCACAATCAGGCCCGAACCATTCTGCAGCCTTTTTTTTTTTTTTCCTTCTTTTTTTTATTACACAGTTAAATGTCTTGCGATGGAATACAGTGGCGGTAAATGCCATATCCTTTCAGCGTGGTAAGGGTAGGGTAATTGTCTCTGTGGCATAATCGTCCCTCAACAAAAGCCGGTGAAAATGACTGGGTTTTAACATAATAAGGAGCACTGTCATTTTAGTCCTCCCCCTCTGCACAAAATCCTCCCTGCCAGCATTAGTTTGCTTCCCTCTGTCACAGGGCATGTTTATCTCCATCTTAGAGCCTCAGTTTTACTCTTTTCTTCACTGCCGATGGCCTGTAATTACACCCTTCTGCTCTTTCTCTCTTTTTATTTTTTTGCATACTCTGTTACTCATCCTGGCAGTGGGGAAAAGCAGCAGTACAACCGGCTATAAATGTCAACGAAACACCAATGAAATTCACCAGAAGCAACTGAAATTTGTGCTTCACTTATCTGAGTCGTGATGGCTTCAACATCACCTTGTTTGTTCTAAGTATTGTCTTAGGGAGCAGACAGTTGACAGATTAAATCAATATAGAGGGAATATACAGTCCCTGTCTAACGTTGTTATAATGGAATATTACTATTAGGTTTTTAATAATTCATTTTGAGCTTTTTACAGGGTGGAATGATGGGACACCTAAAAATACCTAAAAATGTTAATTTTTTGCAAATGGTCCGTGATACAAATAGGGTCAAAACTGTACATACACACCCAAATGTATCCATGCATCTGACTCCTATTTGGAAAAAAGCAAGAACATGATATGACTCTATGAATATTTTACAACTCTTCCAATCAGAAGTGGCGAAACTCTTTTAAATCTGTTGTTTTCTTACCACAAACTCTCCTGTCAAGCAGCACATTGCAGAGTTTTCAACAGGTTGGTAAGATCCAGTGTCTTGTTCTGCTCTTGGCTTCATCCAGAGCGTCTGGACTGTTGGCGAGTGACAAACGATTATCTGTTGGAGTCGTGGGATCTCTTGAAGTTTTAAACGATTGTATCTGATTTTACCCAATCGCTAACGTTTAGCTGAGACTTCTGGAATATGCCAGCCAGTCTCTGAAGGAAGCTACATTATGAAGCATACAGATCATTTTGTGTGCTTTAAACAACCAACCCCCCACTGCGAAGAGAGAAGTGCCGAGCACCGACATAAAAAGTATTAAACATTTCTCTTGGCCCGACTTTAGTTGCTCTGTGTTTGGAAAACGGACTGCATGGCTTCGTTCACTTCCTCGATTGCCATTGGCAAACTACAAACCTGTACATGCGGACTACAATTCTGAAACAGGAAATCAATGGCAATGGCCAGGAAAGGTTGGATACATTCCAGAAATGTAATCTTATCCTTTAAAAACTGCTTTAAATTCTAAACACCAAGTTGTACGTATGTAAGGGATCATTGTCCGTCTGATAGACTGTTGTCGCCAATTATCACCCAGTTAGGTATTGATTAGCGGTGAAGGTGAAAGGTTTTATCTTGCCATCTGGCTTTGGGCAGCTGGACAGTCCAGTAGTGCTTAAAGCTGTTGGTTTCAGAGTCACTGCCTTATTTCTGGGTCTGCACCCTACAAAACTTACTTTGTTGTGTATTCACACCAGGAAAGTCCTTTGGTTCTCTTGTTTGGCACCGGACCAGAACCACCCTGACCACTTTCCTGACAATTTGGAGTCAGACGACTGAAACTTGGTTTACAGCTGGGTGTTCCGAGGTGACCCAGTTCAAGACAAAACCTGAACTGGGTTTGTGTCAGAAAAGTAGCCAGTTCGGAATAACTCTACCAGTTCTCACAGGGATACTGGTCAAATATGCAAACATATTCTTATCAGGTGTCAAGGTTAATTTTTTTAGCCTGTATTTTGAATTTTGAGGGGGGGAAAAATCACATTAAAGCCAAATTTTTCCCACCAGTGTTAAAACTTTCTAAAGTTGTACACTATATTATCACTCTATTGTAGTAAAAGACTGGTTTAAATTACACTTCAGAGTATTATCATTACCTTCTTCACCATGATGTATGCAAACTTTTGACCTTCACTGTAGATTCAGTGGAGTAATCTATCAGGTAAAGTGAAGATCCAGCAGACTCGTGACAAATATCCTATTATCTCCTTTTTTTAGGGATCTGGAGCAACATATATTTCCCACACTGACAACAATCACAAACACTAAAGTGGATTCTAAAAGGGCTGACAGTAAATTTCAGGCTTAAAATTAAGCTGACACAAGCGTGATCCAAAGAGCAGTGGAGTTGGGGTGTGCCACTCTGCAGAGGATATACATCTCCTCCAACTTTAAAGCCTGTGACACCTTCAGTGTCGAATCGAGAGCGGAAAAGAAAACCACCTCAAACTGTCACACAGCTTCTTTGCATCCACCCCTCCCCTCTCTTCCATGTTTGCTCCTCTAATTCTCTGACAACATTCGCTCTGTCTGAAGAGCGCAAAGGCGCGGGGGTAAGTATCACGAAGCGATGCGATGCCGCACCTGCTACTGGGGAGCTGATGCAAGAGAGGGATGAGCATGAATTAAACATTTTCCGAGGGAGTGTGAAGGAGGCGTCTTATTTGTTTGAATAAATGCATAAAGTGCATGCTTGCGAAAGCCCCTAATGTTATCTGTCAAAATTCAAGGTTACCAAATGTGCAAGAAGCGAAATTATGCCTTTTCGTGTAACGCATGGTGATTAGGCTAAATATCTGCTGACGGCAACAGAAGGAGCGGGATTCAGCTGCGCTGCAGGCCACTCGGCTCGCCTGGATGCGAGAGGGAGAAGCGGGTTAAGCTGGCCTACGGTGTGAGCGTTAATTAGGTGTGGGGCTAAACTTTGTGGTCTGAGGATTTTCTTTCACTTTCCCCATAAACTGCATTACCTGCCCAATGTAAAATGGCTTTCACAGTTTGAAGCTGTCCGCATTTAAACATAATTAAAGCTGCATTATTTATAACTGGAAATGCACAGATACGTCAGTCGGTGACCAAAGTCTAGTCTTTTCCTCCTGTTGGTCCATGCCAGGTTGCCCTGACGACGCTAATCTAGCTGGTTGGTTTCTACGGGAAGAAGAGTCTGTATGTTAGCCATTTTGAATAGCTATCTAAAGCTGCGTTTCCATCACAGATGTGCGCAAGACTTTGTCAATGTTCCGCTAATAGCAAAAAAGAACAATTTCGCAATTGTGACGTCGCTATTGAATAAGAAACGCAATTAACATCATACGTGAATAGGTTTGTTCACATAAGTCATTAAAATCACGCCACGCGTCATTCTCAGACTACTTCCTGTTTTGTTCTTCGTGGTTTGCGCCTATAGTTACATACGGTTGTTGGTCATGTGACTCGTATAAAAGTGTTTCCATTGCAGTTTTGCGAAATAAACTTAGGCCATAAAACCACCTCATACCAGCGCCAAAACTTTATATTGAAAAATGTATTTTTCCAAATGTCAAGTTGCGCAATTATGATTGATGAAAAAGTGCAGCTAGTGGTGTGTTTGTTTTTGATGACGTCAAGATGTGTCTACTGTTCATTCAGCTCTGTGTCTGCAGGTTTCAGCAAGTCAAGTTTAGGACGTTTTAAGCCCTCTGTTATGTCGCTCTGAATAAAATTGAAGACTTAAGAAACTGTCTCTCTACACCCTTGTCTGGATTGGCAATAGAAGTGAGCCAGTGGCGAAAGAGAGCACTGTCCAGCCTACTGCCGATAAATTTGCACTTACTCAGAATGGAGGAAAAAGCTACCTAGCTAACTAGCTAGAAAGGATATACTAGCAGCTAGTTACCCATAGCCTCAACTGCCTCTAGTCACAGAAACTGACAGAAGAGTCCTCTGAGAAAAAAATAAACTACATTAAACAGTCCTGCCATGATAAATGTAAGCGGTCTCGTCACAAAGCCTTTGTATATATTTACACAAGACGGCTGCTGTCTAGAAGCTGCCGGTATTTTCAGATATCAGCTGTAGTTGTCATGCCAGGCCACTAGATGGCACTGTGATTTCAGCATGCCATCGAACACGTGCGCTTTGGACGCTTTGCTTCCACCTCATTGTAAAGGTAACCCGTCTCCATCTCCCATGAGCGAAGTCCTCATGTAACGCTTACGTTCCTCATCAGAAATGTCATTTTGGAATCTTTTAGGACAAAAATATTTGTTTACTAAGTGGAGTAAACAAGAACCCCACTCATTCAGTACCTTTGCGGCTTTAAGTGTAGGCTTAGCCTCTATCAAAACCCTGTTGTAGAACAACTGCTCTAAAACAGGGTCGCTTCTGCTCCTAATATAAATAAGTAATGGCCACTCACGTCAGTTACTGAGTGCTGTTATAATATTTTTATTCTGGAGCTTTAAAAAGAAAAATAGGCGTCGGAACATCTTTAATTATAACCTTTCAATACCACTGGCTGGAGCGATGTAGATAAAGTGTTTTCATTTAATTACATTATATTTCCTTTTGCTTTAATAGTCTTTGAGTGAGAAAAACAGCTTTGATTAAACGCTGTCATGTACTTTTCCATCCAAGTACAACATGAAAATATGCCGGGAAATGATTGAAAATGATTTGCTTCAAGGCCAAATCAGATAGCCCTTTTTATGAACGCGCATAACGGCTCTACTTATTGTTCTGGGAGACCAATTAGGCAAAGATTTAACAAGCAGATGTTTTCTGTCATTATATTGTGGCCTCTGCTTCTGTGATTTGGAAGTTGTTGGGGTTTTTTGTTTTGATTTTTTGCTTAAACTTGCCATGTGAAGCACTTCAGATCTTAGAGGGGAAACAGAAAAAAATCTCCTGAGTTGAAAATTAGCCATATTTCTATTTGGCTAATTTGCTAGCCAAACCATTTTAGCCCTGATTTAAGAGTGCTGTGTAGAAGAACATCATTTAGTCAGCTTAGTTTTAATTTTCTACAGATATGTGGTTGGACTGAAATCTGAATAACAAAGATTCCAGTCGATGTAGCCAAACTGCTGAATCATGTCATGTGTCAAAGTGATCATTTTCTCACAGAACACTGAACCCAAAGGAGCCCAAGATATCGCCTATGATACTGTAGCATACACAATATTCTGCCCAGTTAAGCCAGGCTGCCACAGTTTTTGACAATGTTGAAAATCTTTGCAGCATAAACATCACGACCAAGTCGTCTTATATCTCTTATATCCCAGTCTACTCTATGCGGATGCTTTGTCTGCGATAACGAAAATTCCATCGTCAGCGAAAGCCATTCAGAGTGCTTAAAGTGGCTCCACCTGAAGGCAGCTTGACCTAAATTCTGATTAATTCCAATAGCTTGACCGCTTGGAGACATTCTTACACCACGTAGTTGGACTCTGCTTCACTCTGATGTTCAGAGCGACACATGAATGGAACCACCAACACGAAACATTAAAGAAAATCCTGCTTACTGTGAAGTGCACAATTCAGAGACTGAGGTCCAGACAAAAGTCAGGGAGCAAAATCATCTTTATTGCGCTTACGGCCGGAGAACAGAAAGTTCATGGACTGAGGAAATAACCGTTCTAACGAACTCAGAGTTGCATAGTTATTATATTCACCTCTCTC
>CAEFZX010014039.1:0-47090 GCA_903066825.1 Alfaro cultratus | reverse complement strand
ATATATATATTTAAACTAACTAAGTTTTTATGGCTTAGTTAGTATAATATTGTCATTTTGTGTACATTTGTTTTGATTGGACATAGTATTCATAGTACTGAATTTCTTGTTGTTGATCAACACTACTTTTATAACGTTCTTTGTAATGAAATTGGTAAATTCATTACAGGCTCTGCTTGTGTGGAGTTCAGATGCTACAGTCACAGGGGGGATTGTCACCTGTGGCAAAGACTCAAGGATTGTTCATGTCTTTTAATGATTTCAGCATAGATTTTTTCTCATTGCTTGTTTCAGTGTTAAGGGGGACATATCATGCAAAATTAACTTTTTCATCCCTTCAATAGATTTTTTGAGTATTTTGAGTTTCTAGAAGTGTAAAAAAATTTACATTTATTGCCAACGGTGCATGATGGTGTTTTTATATTCTTTTTGGGTTACATTTTTCAGTCTGTTTATTTTTCTCTATGTTTTCTTGTCTTTGACGTCAGTGCATTTGCTGTGGAACTGCTAAATATTGTCTTGACTTCCTGCTAATCCGCCAATTTTTTTCCTTGCAGCAATTTTGTAGTCCAATTTCAGTTATGCTGAAGTTGCAAGGAGGCAAATCAAAATGTTGGGTTCTAGCGTGTATTGATGTACACAATTCCTTACATCACCCCCCCCGACATTGAAGCCCCTTTGAAGTGTCTGGTTAAACTTTATTTTTCTTTTATGTACCCACCAAAGTGGGGTAAAGTCTGTTTGCATGGACCACTTACAAATGAGTGCTTCAGCAACCCCCAGCATTATTAAGAGGGGTTTCCCAAAAGAGTTTGTCTGACTGAGGGGTGAGTTCCTTCTCTTTATAGAAACTAAGTACACAGCAAGGCAGAAAGCTGTTAATAAAATGGCAAAAGCTTATTTTAGACATGAATTGTGTGTGTTGATGATGAGGTCCTGACCATTGGTTTGATAATAGAATTGAGCCTTCTGCTTCTGTTAGCTCTGTGTTCTAGCTTTTAGCTGTCTTCTTGAGGATATAACTGTATTGCATGTTTTGGATATAATTATAAATATTGTTACTTTTATCCAAATGCTTTCAGCGATGTTCTTAACTTGCCCATTAGCTAACTTCTTAATTATGTCAAGGCTTTGCTTACTTCATTCACATTGTGGTAACATAACTATTTTCACAGGTATCTAACATGGATGGACACTATAGTTAAACTACGCTCTATGTGGTAGGTAGTTGGCTTGGATGGAGATTGTGTAAGTACAGTAATAACACCATGGAAATGCATTCATTTAAAGATGCGGTTCGGCAGGTTTGTCTTCTTCATTCTCCTGCTTGAAATTGAATTTTCACCGACATAGCTCAATGCAATCCATTCTGATTGAGCTTGAGCTATTTTGCTTCAATGGGCATGGAGTTTGAAAGATACAGTGTGTATAATTTTCCTTTCACACACACATGCTTTTGTTTTTTGCTGTAATGTGACAAAATGTGGAAAAGTTAAAAGAATGTAAATATTGTGCTGTGAGAAAGTATTTGTTCTGTTTCAGATTTCTACTTTTTGTTACACCTACATTTTTCTGTTCATAAAATTCATTTTAAGTAAAAAAATAACCTGAGAAAGTACAAAGTGCCTTTCTGAATTTTTTGCATTTATTTAGAGAAAAGCTATTCACCTTGGCAGAGTAATAAGTACAGTATTTGCTACCTAACCCTAAATGCTCTCATCAAGCACTTGTGATAACTGGCAATTAGTCTTTTCCTTTTGTTCTCCCATGGTGAACCCCGGTTGAGTCCTTCATTTTCTCTTTTGCATGCTGCGTCCAGGAATGTTCTTGGTTGGATAATGGCTGTCACTCTGGATTTTGTCATCTTGAAGTCTTACAAAATTACTTTGTAACCCTTGATGTCACCAGATGTGCAACTTAACTGCAACAGAACAACTTTATTCTTTCACATGTCTTTGATAAGAGCATATCCTGCTTTTTAAGACATTCGCTTACTTCATCTTGTCCAACGCATTCTGTAGTCTTTCGTTTGTAATTCAGATGTCAAAATACTAATGTCTTATTCTAGGTGCAGCCAGATAACTTGAAGTCCTAAAAAATGTGCTTAATCATTGAGAATATAATCTTTGTATTTTTGTGATACTGTTTCTATGATAACCTTTTACTTAATAAATAACCACGGCAAAGATACCAGTAGATTGAAAAATTTTATTTCAGTGTTATTCAAGAACACACATTTAATACCAGGAATCCATGATCCTCCTCATGCTCGTGAACCTCATGCCTCCGTATCCCATCTCCCTGAAGCTCCTGTACTCTCCAGGCCTCATGTACATCATCCTGCCTCTGTAGTGGGGGTGCTCGTACATCAGCCAGTGGCCATCCATCACATGGCAGGACATGCAGTCAGACATGCGGTAGCGATCCATGAAGGAGTCACAGTCATCCATACACTCATGCATCTGACCACCGAAGTTCTCCCTCTCGTAGATCCTCATCCTGTAGGATCCCCTGTACTGTAAAACATTTTCAAACAAACATTAGATTGGGTTTGTAGCTAGAAAAAGTATATACTATCTAGAGATGAGATATCCTACCATGGGGACCATACGGCAGGACCTGATGCAGTCATTCCAACCCATCATGCTCATGTAGTCACCGTACTCTCCCCTCCTCATGAAGTACTGGTTTCCCATGTAGTTGGGGCGGTCATAGACCATGAAGCAGCCGCTCTCCACCCTGCAGGAGTGACACCTGCTCATGTAGGAGGACATGTCAGCACAGTCGCTCATGCACTCATAGTGGCGACCCTGGAAGTTCCTATCCTCATAGAAGATGATCTGGGTAAGAGAGAATTGTATTTTGAAATCAAACAGTATAAAACTGGCAAATGAAAACTGCATTCATTAATTAACTAAAGATTTTGTACCTTGCCCCTCATGTTCATGTTGCTCATGTTGGCTGCTGATGAGTGGTTGCTCTTGCTCCTGTACTGCATTCCTACCTGGTTTGACGCTTTCCTTTTATACCTGAGCAAATGTAAAGTACTACTGGACCCCCTTTTGTAAAACTCTCAACTCAGCAACCTTTTTCTCTTTGGAAAAGCCTTCCTGTCATGTATGTACATCCAGCATTTTGACAGTGCCTGTAACATGTGAATAGACTAAGCCATGTGACTGTTAAAAATTGTATGTTCCTGCCTTATGGCACATAGTATTCCCATAGGGGTTATCTGACCTTTATTAGTTTATAAAGTTAAAGGTGGATCTAAAATTGTTGCATGTGTTTAATGGTGGCATATGTTGACAGTTTTTCCAGTCATAGTAAAAAAAAGTCTGTTGTGACAATGTTAAGTCCTTTGTTTTGATGATTCTGATCTGAATTTCCTGTCATAGGTGGAACACAAAACGAATAGAAATATTTTTATAAGTCAACAACACAATGCAAGCAATTGTTGCTATTTTCTCATCCAGGAGGAAGCTGCAAGTCCAGGACTGGATGTAATTTGTTGGTTTTCATTAAAAACTTCTGAATAACATTGAGCATAATGTACTGTTTGAGAACTAGGATCAATTGAAATATATGTGTGATTGAATTGATTTTTAATTTTTTTGTTAAGAGCCTTGAGACATTTGTTGTGAATCGGCACTAAATAAATAAACTCAATGGAATAGTATTTTTTTGACAGTTTGTATTCTTGGAAAACTTCAATTGGAAGCTGAAATTTGCTGGCCTGTGTCTTGTTGTGACTCCATAGTACTCAGATACATACTTCTGTATCTAAGTCTTGATTCTTTTGTTTAAATCTCTGGTGGCCAAGCCTGGTTGTCCCATCATGTCTGGTTTTGTTTTGTGTTCTTATTTAAATCCCAGCAGTAATTTTGCTCTGGCCTTTTCACGTTACGTGTTGTTCTTGTAAGACTTGTGTCTTGTGCTCTGGTTTAAATCCCGGCAGGAATGGTGCCCTGGGAAAATGGAGAATTGGACATTAGTTTGACCTGTCTGGAAAACTGCAAACTCAGAATTTTATACCATTTAAAGGTATAAAATGATGGAACGAGGGTCGTTTTTGCTATCCTGGCTGGCCTGCTACCTGGAAGGGACCAAACCTGCTTACTGTCTGTGTCTCCCCTGCAGTGGTGATGGACACCACTAGACAATTCAATGTGGTTTTTACAACCCCAGTTGGGCTGTCTGACCTTTCAACCTGAAGGGACCAAACATGCTTAGCGATTGGGTCTCTCTTACAAAGATGATGGACACCCAAAGCATATGTCCCCAAGTGATTCTGAAAAGCCCTGCGACAGACTGGCGACCTGTCCAGGGTGACCCCGCCTCTCGCCCGAAACGTTCGCTGGAGATAGGCACCAGCACCCCTCTTGACCCCACTAGGGACAAGGGTGTTCGAAAATGGATGGATGGATGATTCTGAAAAACACGTCCATGCATTTAACTTTAGTTGCATAATGGCAAGTGTCTTGCAGGTCTGAATAAAACGTTGGACAGCCGCAGCTGATCCAGAGTGCAGCTGTTTGTGTTCTTGCTAAAACCAGGAAGTTGGAGCACAACACCCCAGTATTAAGTTCTTACAGAACATTAGGCCGAAACCTGTTCTCATGATCAAAATAAGTGGATATCAGCTAAATTTTATTTTAGCTGCATAATTGCGACAGTGTCTTACAGGTCCGCCTAAAAAGTCTTACTTTGATAGAAATAGATTCTATCAGTCATTCCTTTGCCCTCCTAAAATTTCCATTCCACCTTTGTGGCCATCCCAGGTTTCATGTTTCTCAAATCAAGCCAATTGTATCCAGCTGTCCAATGGCATGTGCCGAAGACTGGAAGACATCAGGAATCCTGATTAATTTCCACCTTTCAGTGTCTTAACGTTGATGTCCCCTACAAAGTCCTAAGGACTGCCTTTGTGGGAAGGTTGGAGAAGTATCCTGTGGAGTGATTTTTTTTTTTTTTTAACCTCTTCATTGTGCAATGCCCAGTAGTAGCTATATAGCTATTTGAATCCCTGGCTCAGCATGGTTATAATTCTGTTGAGTCTACCTCTTGACTTTAGTCCCCAACAATTTCAAATTACTTTCTTACTGCAATCAACCATGGTAATGATCATTTAAACTATACAACCATGGTAATGGTTGATTGCTGGAGAGCGTTTGCTGATTTTTCCTTCTGTGTTCAAAGACAGAAATGCATTTCAACTTTGCCACTGGGGCATTAGTACCTTGTAAGTCTGACAGAAAATAAGAATCAAAGCCAGACTTTGACACATATTTGAATGTTTTAAGGCTGTAGTCTTATAATTTTGATCAGTTTAAATGCTTTTATTTTTTAACTCTTCCTTCTCTTTCTTTACCTTTTACCAATTCTGATCATTTAAACTACACTACCACTAGAAAACGAATAGATATTCAACCTAATAGCTATCATCCAGTCTTTATGTTGTTCTGGCATGCTTGTCATTATATTACTGTAGATTTATTGGGATTTATGGCTAGCAAAGTGGGGACTGTACAGTGGCGCAGTTGGTAGCACCGTTGCCTTGCAGCAAGAAGGTCATGGATTCAATTTCTGCCTGGAGTTTGCACAGAACCTACCTGTGCAAGCGTGGGTTCTCTCTTGGTACTGCTGCTTCCTCCCACAGTCCAAAAACATGACTGTTAGGTTGATTGGTCTCTCTAAGTTCTCCTTAGGTGTGAGTTCATTTATTTGTCCTGTTTGTCTATGTGTTGCCCTGCCTCACCCGTTGACTTCTGGAGATAGGCATCAGCACGCCTGGTAGCCCCAGTAGGGATAACCATGTTAGAAAATGGATGGATAGCAATGTATTACCAGTAGTAAAGTAGGAAATTCAACTGTCAAATTATTTTACTCCAACATGAGCATATAGGGTAAAGAAACCCTGTGGAACTTCATGACTACCTCAGTCTTCTGAGAAAAATCAATCATTTTCAATAACAAAACTAGAATGTCTCATTTAAATATAAATGAAATCAGTGATGTTCCCATAACTAAAGTGGCTTGCAAAAATATTCCTTGAACTCTTCCATATTTGTCACATTACAAACACAAACAAAAATATATTTCACTGCAATTTAACATGAACAAAATCAACAAAACAGTGGTATAAATTATGAAGTAGAAAGAAAATTATAAATATAAAATTAATTAAAATAATATTTAAAAATTAAAAACTGAAAAGTGTTAAGAAGTATTCAGCTCTTTCCTCTGAGTGCAACCAGTTGCTGTCAGAAGTTGCCTGATGATTGCTAATGACTAAATAGAGTCTACCTGTGTGGAATCTAATCTTAGTACAAATCCAGCAGCTCTTTGATGGCTTGGAGATTTGTTAAGAGAATATTGAGGACAAAACAGCAACATAAAGTCCAAGGAACAAAGCAGGCAGGTCAAGGAGAAATCTGTAGAGAGATTTAAAGCAGTCTTAGGCAATCAAAAAACTTTTCAAGATTTGAACATCTCATTGTTCAATCCATCATCCGGAGATAAAAAGAGTATGGCACAACTGTAAACCTACCAATATGAGGTCGTCCACCTAAACTTATAGACTGAGAAAGGAGAGCACTGATTAGAGATGCAGCCAAGAGGCCCATGGTGACTCTGGACCATATGCAGAGATCCACAGCTCAGGTGGGAGAATATGCCCACAGGACAACTATAAGGCTTCGCTGCAAAGATGTGGTCTTTATGGACCAGTGGCTAAAAGGAAGCCATTATTAAAAGAAAACCGTTAGCAGTTTTTGACAGAACTCATGTTGGCGACACAGCAAACATGTGGAAGAAGCTACAATTTTAGCCAAAATGTAAAACCCTAACACTGCACATCACTCTGAACCCACCATCCACTCTGTCAAATATGGTGGTGGCAGAATCATGCTGTGGGTGTGCTTTTCTTCAGCAAGGAGAGTGAAGACGGTCAGAGTTGATGGGGAAAATGGGTGGAACTGAACACAGGGCAATGTTGGAAGAAAACTGTTTCCCCAATGCTGAGTAGGTATTAGACCAGACAATGCTTACTTATACTTTTCTAGCAACCCTGAATACAAGTATCTGGCTTATTTACTTTGGATCAACATTATTAGCTTTTTCTTCTTTTGCTCTTTCTTTTGTTTTGTTATTTTGTTTGTATTTCCTTTTAATGTCTGTAAAGCAATTTGAATTGCCTTGTTGGTGAAAATGTGCTATATAAATAAAATTACCTTTACCTTTAGGTGATAAATATTAAAAATTAAATTTCTCTAATAAAGAAACTTTTTTGTAAATACAAAAATTTTCCCTGATTTTTTTAAATTGAAGTTTAAATTTTGCATAGCTCTGTAACCTAAAGCTTAAATTAAGATCATTTTTCTTTTATCACACCAACATTGAGCTCAGTTATGATGAAAATAATTATACCACGACTGTCACTAACAATAATTAAAACATTGTAGACAGATCAATAAATGTGTACCATTTTATTTATTTTATGAAGTTAAAATTGTACAATTAGCACATGTCCATGATCCTCCTCATGCTCATGAACCTCATGCCTCCGTATCCCATCTCCCTGAAGCTCCTGTACTCTCCAGGCCTCATGTACATCATCCTGCCTCTGTAGTGGGGGTGCTCGTACATCAGCCAGTGGCCATCCATCACATGGCAGGACATGCAGTCAGACATGCGGTAACGATCCATGATGGAGTCACAGTCATCCATCATCTCATACATCTGGCCACCAAAGTTCTCCCTCTCGTAGATTCTCATCCTGTAGGATCCCCTGTACTGTTTGCAGCACATAAACATAATGAGAATCCAGTTTCTAGTTGCCCCAGTCTTAGAAATTAATAACTTATTGTTTAATACATACCGAAGGGATCATACGGCAAGACCTGATTCCACCACTCCAGCCCATCATGCTCATGTAGTCAGCGTACTCTCCCCTCCTCATGAAGTACTGGTTTCCCATGTAGTTGGGGCGGTCATAGACCATGAAGCAGCCGCTCTCCACCCTGCAGGAGTGACACCTGCTCAGGTAGGAGGACATGTCAGCACAGTCGCTCATGCACTCATAGTGGCGACCCTGGAAGTTTCTGTCCTCGTAAAAGATGATCTGTGAGAAAAAAGTGGGGGTTTTTTTAGATATCACAGCGATTAAGCCTTACCAGATGAGGTTTGTAGATAATCTACCACTGATGTAAAAATGTTTACCTTGCCCATGTTGGAGGTGGTGGCTTGTCAGGTCACTCAGAGTACTGTACTGAACTGATACCCTGCCTGCCTGAGTATCTTACATTTATACCTGACAGTAGACAAAGACAGTGTACCCCTCTATTGTTCAAATTCCTGACCTGGCAAAATACTATTGAAGCCTAGAGCATTTTGAGTTGCTTACGCATATAGCAGTGGGGCCATGAACATTGTTTAGCAATTTCTTTAAAAAACATTTTTTTTATGGAAATTGTGTTTGTCTATAGTTGATGACCTCATGAATGATGTTGATGTTATTTCTAATAGCAGAGAAAAATAGAAATTGCTTTTGCATTAATATTTGTGACAGTAAATCGAGAAAGGCATGTTTCATTTGTTGTTGTTCATACACTAAATGCATTTTGATATTAGGTGTTGCACAAAAGCACTATATGTTGATGCATAGCTAACATGCATCAGGATAATTTGATATGACTAATAGACTTGAGTTTTGAACTGTTACAGTTTTTTCATATCTTTGAGGAACAATAGAGGATGAATAAAAACTAAAATTGGTTATATCTGTAAGAGGTGGTGATGTAGTCAGCGTGTTAGTAATGGACTGGTTGACCTTGACAGAGTAAAACAGCTGACTACCAGCCTACCATGTGGATAATAAGCATGTCTCTTATCAGGCTATGTTATGAATATCTAGGAAAAAAGAAGAACAAATCCTGAACAACCAACCTGCTTCTGGGTGCAAAAAATGTTCACGTAAAGTTCCACTAAGATTTTAATATTTTGATATTATAAGATCATAAAAGGATCAGGTTAATTGGGGTCCATGTAATCTACACCTAGTCACTTTCTGAATTTCTAGTGCTAGCTATCAAAAGTTTATAAAAACTAAATAAGGTTGACTCTAGTTTTTTCAAACCTTATTTGCAGAATTAAACAAAACATTAAATTGATCAGAGATATACATTACAGCATTTATAGCCCAGCTTCCATGTTGGGGTGATAGTCCTACTGCTGTGACCATAAAGTATGAATGTGTTTTGGGTGAGTGTGAATCATCTTACAGTTGAGAGGATCCTTGTTAGTAGATGTAATCAACATCATGTTGCTATGGAAATAAGAAGTTTCAGAAAAAACATTCAGCAATTGATGACTGACTTACACCGGCAGTCTCAAACATACTGTATGTGCCCCAAAGGCATTGCCTTTCTGTGTGGAGCTTAGATGTTCTCTCGATGGAAGAGGTTGTTCTCTCTATTCTCTGATCTCTGAGTGTAACTGTTCATGATTATTGTCCTGTCCATTAAACCAGGCCCTGCAGCCCAACAGATGTAGGATGGGAATGGACAGGCCATACATTTTTGAGACGGGTTGTTTTCAAACCACTCTTTAAAAGCTTACACATAGATTGCTTTAAAAAACTGATCCTGTTAGCCTGGGTTAAACCCATGAGCCCACATTGTTTTAATTATAACTCAGGGCGCATTATCTTTACCTCTAAGTGAGTTGCTAGTCCTAAAGATTCAAATGGAAGTCAGTCCTTGTACCTCACCACAATTCAGGCGAAGCAACACACATATGAACCATTTTAGAGTCACTAATTTCACTCTGTATTTTCTCATGTCGATGTTCAAGAGATTTCTAATGTCACCAACAGAGAGAGAGAGAGAAAGAGAGACAACTACAACATACTGTAAGTTGTACCTACCAAGCTAACAGTGACACAATGAACGCCTTCCTCCTGAGCCAATGTTGCACCAGATAATGTTAATATATTTGATGATGATGATAATAATAATAATAATAATAATAATAATAATAAATTTTATTTTAAGCACCTTTTGGGACACTTAAGGTCACTTTACAGTAAAAAAACACAATAAGATTGAATGCACTTATTGTGTTGTTTTGCTTTAATAGTGCTTCTTATTTTAATAGGAGTTGCAATATTACAATGACATGGAGCAATATTTTTAAGGGGTTCTGTATATATTGCTTAGAAGACTTTGGCAATTTAGACACTTTGTATTGTCATTTATGTCTCTATCACAGCAAAGCTCAAAATATTTTGATAAAACTGTAAGTATTTATTTCTAATCCCTCGTCTCCAGGCTCTTCTTCCACTCTGTTTTGGCTGGCTGAATAATCTCCAGTTCGGGCTTCCGTTTTCCAAACACATCATCTCAGGTTTGATCCATATTGAAGTGTTATTCAAAATTTTATTGCAACAATGTATCTTAAACAAAATGTAAATACAATATTGAATGACTTGAATTAGCAAGTAATTTAAAGGTTAAATTTGACAGCAGTTGATGTTTTATTTGTAAGAAAATGTCAGATTGAGGTATTTGAGTTGTAAAACAGAAAGTAAATTTAGGGAAATACATCAGCATTAGGAAATGAATGTTGTTTTGTACCTGGTGATGACACGTACACACTGTAAGTAACATTAGGGATTCACTCTTTAATCTTTGTCTGCAAGGGAGTGAGCAGAAAAGATTTTTCATAAAAAATGCATTCTGTCAATTGATTTGCAGACAGTGTGAGGATGCTTATTTATCTGATCAAAATTATCATCTTTATTTAAGGTTCTGACAACCGTTAAGGGACAGAGTTAGGTTGTTGACTCATGATTGAATGTGGTTGTTGGTCCTTAGCTCCCACTGCCCTATGTGTTTTAAATGTGTCTCTGTTCCACAGCAGATGCTAAAGACTGCTTGACCTCCTTTGCATTCCATCCAGTGCTGCTGAAGCCTGGTAATCAATATGTTATTTATGTGATAGCAAGGAAACACTTAAGACATGCAGGGCAGGAGGCTTGAGGTTGCAAAGAGGGATTTATTGTGCCCTCTTTGCAACTTTTCCAGAAGTAAAAAAAAAAACAAGCATTGTAAGAAAGATAGAAAAGAGAATGAATAACTTTATTGGAATTTAGTGGTAGGAATCTATGATCCTCCTCATGCTCATGAACCTGGTTCCTCCGTATCCCATCTCCCTGAAGCTCCTGTACTCTCCAGGCCTCAGGTACATCATCCTGCCTTTGTAATGGGCCTGCTCATACATCAGCCAGTGGCCATCCATCACATGGCAGGACATGCAGTTGGACATGCGGTAGCGATCCATGAAGGAGTCACAGTCATCCATGCACTCATGCATCTGACCACCGAAGTTCTCTCTCTCATAGATCCTCATCCTGTAGGATCCCCTGTACTGTAAAAGAATTTGAGAAACCCAAATCAGATCAGGCTTTGCCAGTAAAAATAAAAATGTTGTGTAGACAGGAGACGCAGTACCATGGGGATCATACGGCAGGACCTGATGCAGTCAGACATTCCCATCATGCTCATGTAGTCAGCGTACTCGCCCCTCCTCATGAAGTACTGGTTTCCCATGTAGTTGGGGCGGTCATAGACCATGAAGCAGCCGCTCTCCACTCTGCAGGAGTGACACCTGGTCAGGAAGGAGGTGAGCTCTGCACAGTCGCTGCTGGTCTCATAGAAGCGACCCTGGAAGTTCCTGTCCTCGTAAAAGATGATCTGAGAAGACGAAATCATCAACTGAAATCTGTTTTTTTTTTTTTATACAAATATAAATTTGGCATCCTTACATTTCATTGAAAACGTTGATGATTTTCATGCTCAACCTACCTTGCCCATGATCCTAGACGTCAGTTGGTTCCTCTAGAACTGAACTGTGGCTGATGTGTGGTCCTGGCACTGACAACTGTTACTTTTATACTTGCTGAAAATAAAAATGTATGTTGGGCTTCTATTGTGTAAAGTCCACACTCAGCAACATGACATAAAAGACTATAGCGCTGCCAGGGCATTAAAGGGTCATTATCCAGCGCTACGCTCTTCTGGTGGAAATGCATGCACTGCATACGTACAGCATTGTTGCTAGGCATAATGAAAAATAACGAGAAGCTTCTAAACCTGATATGACACATGGGCTTCTTTATGTTGTATTTTTATTAGCAGAACAAAACTCTGGACTAGAGAATGTAATACTCACATTTAATACATTTCAAATTAAACAGGATTTCACTTCAGATACTTCAGAGATAAAACTAAATATTTCACATCCATAATGGCATTTCAAGAAAACCAGGCAGAGTGCATCTGTGTTTTAAGGATCTTGAAAACTGGCTGAACCAATTAATACTGACAGATCGAAACAATCCTGAGCAGGAAATCAGAGATTGGGTCTTTTAAAGCTATTACAAGAGGTATGTTAATGGGATTTATGTACAGTCAGTAACACAACACTTTGCATATGAAAGCAGCAAATTTAAAGTTGCAGTTCTAGAGCAGCTCTGGCTGGTTCAAGTCTTGCCACCTCCTTGAGTTTACATCCAAACTCTGAGAGTACAATTCAAAATGTATGACTTCCTGTCAGGTTCAAACTAGGCAACAAAAGTGTATCTGGCATTTTGTACGATAAGAAGGCTGTCATTTAATAAGGTTAAAGTGATTCATGCACTTTAATATGTAATAAGTCTTCCTGATCTTAATGAACAAAGATGAAATGTTGACAATGATGACAAAGATGTGCTAAGGAGTGCATTGTGATAACAGACAGAAGGTTTGGTGCTGCTTTTACCTTGTATTTGGTGTTTGTTTTGACAAAAAGTCTGATTTTAGGGTTGATTTTAGGACGCACTGAAATTCTTTGTTTGTTGAAGAGCCAAGTTGCGTGTAACCTGCAGTTTATTACCTTAAAAACTGATCAATTTTTCAAGTTGCTAAGAAGAAATATGTAGGAGGTGTATGCTCAAACAAAATGTGTAAATTTCACAAAATGGTCCATTTGAACTAAAATGAGCGACATGGACTGAGTCTCATATCTGTGCCACATTTCATAAGCCTCTGCCAACGGACAGGTTAAAACAAGCATTGTAGAAAAAGATAGAAAAGAGAATGAATAACTGTCAAAGGGATCCACAATTAGTTATAAAAATAGACCTTATTTTGGAAATATTTATTTTAGATATTAAAATAAATAGTTCTGCTGGTATAAATGACTCAAAGTGTTGTGGAGAAACGTCAAGGGTCTAGATTAGGTCCTTCGTTGTGTTCCACTCGAAGGACCTATTATCTGTTTATCATTATTATCTGTTTACTCAGTCAGTACATAACACAGCTGACAAAAAATACAATGTGTTTTTTCTTTTTTAAAAATGAGCATTATCACTCAGGTTTTAAGGAAAATGGCCTTTTATCAATTAATCAAGGTCAATCGATGAGATCAATTAACTGCAGATGAACTCACTAATCCGATCCCTAATATTGATACCGAAAGTCATAGGAAGACAGGCTGTTTGTGGAATGCACTGCGCTCTCCTTTCTTTCATGTGGGAAATTATCCAGATTCGCCTCAATTATTTTATTTTATTTTTTAAATTACAGCCAATAGTGACACAGTGTGGCATTATCTAAAATTACACCAATCAAACGCAATATGATAAACAACTACTCGGGTAAAGTTAGCCTTCCTGTGTTTACTCTGTAGATTCCAGTACAGAATGGACCTAATGATGTCATCAACCCATCAGTGAAAAAAATGGTGACCTCCATTGGAGAAAAATATAACAAAAGATGTTCATTTTTGGAGTAATTATGAGTTTTGGCGTATCACAAACAGCAATTTTTATTTTTTATGTGATAGGAAAATTGCAACATATTTAGGCCAACATGTTCAACTAATCCTGGATCCTTTTAACATTTTCCTGGGTATGCCTTGGAAACGTGTTGCTACACACAAAGTTTTTTAAACTTTGTGGAGCAATCTGGCTAGATTGTTAATAATCACAATAATAATCATTTTCAAGCACATCTGTTTTAAATACAAGTAGCTGCAGCTGCAAAAACTGTCCAGAAGAAGTTTTATATTTCAAATTAATATTGTCCCTCATCTCTGGAAGTAGAACTCACATTTTATGGATTTAGTACACATTGAGTAGAAATGTGTCAAGCCATGTGTCATTTTGATAGTTATGGCTTGCAGACAGAAGTCTTTGTCTCAAAACATTAGCATATTACATAAAATCCATAAGAAGGAATCTTTAAACAGAAATGTCAGGCTTCTGTAAAACCTGTTCATGAATTACTGCATCAGTGTGGTGTGGCATGGAGAAATAAATCATCTGATTGAAGCTTTGAGCCTCATGTCTTTTGCTTGTAGAGCAAGCTTTGATTTTACTTAAATTAAACAGGAACAAGATTTTATATTGAAAGATTACCACTATTGGTAAAGTAAGACAGGCATGCTCCTAGGTCACAGCAAGCTTCAAAGGTAGAAACAGATTACATCCTGGTAAGCTGGAATTTTTATTTTTATCTCCCACTAACCAAGATCTGCCTGCAGCACCACAGCCATCAAATAATTTCCTCTTCTCACAATCAACAAACAGCTAAAACTCCTCTTGATTACAGATCACATTGTCCTTTCACATCATACAAATCAGTCTACCAAGGTCCCTCACTGAGTGTCCGTCAGATCTGCACACTCAGTGAGGGACTGCAGAACCAGAGGGATGAGACTTACAACCCAACACCAAGGAGGCGTGGCTTATAACCTGCAATATTTACCTAAGCGCCCTGTTCAGGATTTGTGGGTGTGGCTTTAATAAAAATAAATTCATTACTTTAAATACAAGAAAACATATTGTGCACAATCCTCAAGATTTTCCTCTGATCATTGCATTGATCATGTCAGACAGACAGTGGAGTATCATTCTGTGCACATGTGAGCTTAACAGCTGTTCCTGTCTCAGGTCAGTATCATATCACTATCTCACACTTGTTCTGTAATCCCATATGGCCTCTTTCAGTTCTTAGTGCTTAATGTGCATCTAACCCCAAATCAACTTTTGTTTTCCTGATAAACTGTCTAAATAGATTATCTGGGCCAATCTGTATGGTCCTGTGAAAATTTGACATTTTTGCGTAAATGTTTTAGTCCTGCATTATTTTTCCTAAATCCGTCTCAGTGCTTCCCTCTTTGATCAAACAGTGTCTGAGCCGTTGAACTTTCCTGTTTGATTAAAACCATTCGGCTTCATGTCAGAAGGGATAGGTTTTCGTCACGCATCCCCATGTTTGGGTATAAAAGCATCTCACTCAGACACATGGCTCCACCCACCTGCTGGTGAGTTAGGAGTTGGAATTAATAGTGGTCATCGTAGTAAGAGTGTCGCTGTGGAGAACAGTGATCAATAGCATTAGCCTACTTTAAAAATGTGATGTATTGACACTTTTAATGGACTTTTAATGCAAGTTTTAGTACAACTTCGTATGACAACAGTCATGACGTTTGTGACATTCATGAAAACTCCTTCATGTTTATGACAGTGTCATATCGGTCTTATGCACACTCCTTCAAATAAAGTTTTACTGGGAATGCTTGCTCAGAGTTTTATACAGTGCACATAAACATTTGCTTTCAAATGCAGAGTAAAAGACAAAATAGTCAGCAAATACCAATCCTTTTTCAAAGCAATTCTTTTTTCAAAGGTGATGTATTTGTATTTTACACCTGCACAACATTTTTGTTGTTTGACAGTTTGTCGAAACTGTTGTTAGACTTGATTAATCAACTTGTACTGTAAGTCAATTGTTTTCCTCTAGATTCTCCAGAAGTGAAGTCAGCTATGTGGTGTTTTGTTAGTCTTAATAGACTGCTAACAAGATACTGCTTGACTGTTTCACAGATCAAAATGCAGAAATAATGAGTCTGAAAAAAAATGAGTTCATCCTTCAGGAGTTCATCCTGTTGTCTTTGGCTTCCAGCAATGTGGTGGATTTCATTGTTTCCTTCAGATTATGAATCAATACAAACACTTCACAGCTTGCACTGACATTCTGATGCACATTTACAAATCTTCTTATGCCCAGGTATGATCGTCTGCAAAATCCGCTAAAGTGAAATCTCATTATTTTGATGCCAGAATGGGAGTAAAGAAAAACAAAGCAAAATACTTCTTGAAACTAGAAACTAAAAAATTATCTGAACATGCTTTTTAATTTATATGTATTTTTAAATTTTTGTGAATTAGTTTACTTAGTTTGCTTGGTACAATAATCAGGACTCACTGCAGAATCAACTGTTTATTGACATAAACAGCTCACTTCTTGTGGGTTTATCTCAGATTTTGAAGCCAAAATATCCCAGGAAACTCAAATGGCTTGAATTTGACTTAATTTAATTCATCAACATGAGCTTTTCTGTCCTGTCTAACAGGATTCCATGATGCGACCGATAGAGCCGATCCGCATGTCCATGGGGCCCGTTCCCATGTCCCTCATGCTCCGGTACTCGCCGGGTCTCAGGTACAGCATCCTGCCTCTGAAGCTGGGCTGCTCGTACAGCAGCCAGTGGCCGTCCATCACATGGACGGACTGACAGTCGGACATGCGGTAACGCTCCTGGATGGAGTCGCAGTCGTCCATCAGCTCGTTCATCTGACCACTAAAGTTCTCCCTCTCGTAGATCCTCATCCTGAATGGACCTCTGTGCTGTGAGAGGAAGCACGATTACTTTCAGGAAACATTTTACCCTCGGTGCAAGTTGAATTAAAACAGGCATAGAGAACAATAAATATCCTTCTAATTAAAGTTCAATTAGAAGCATAGAATGTCGAATGATTAGTTAACAACATATAAACTACACAGGAGAATATGTGTCTTGTGTTGTAAGAGAGACCTCGAAATGTGATTCTCATGAGAAAGTTCTTTAGCCTTACATAAACGTAAGATGATACAGAGTGTGATTATGGGTTGTTACCATGGGGATCATGCGGCAGGAACGGATGCAGTCACTCATGCTCATCCCCATGAGCCGCTGGTTGTCAGGGTACTCTCCTCGCCTCACCAGCATCTGGTGGCCCATGAAGTTGGAGCGTTCGTAGACCATGAAGCAGCCGCTCTCCACCCTGCAGGAGTTGCAGCGGCTCAGGTAAGAGGTGAGCTCTGCACAGTCGCTGCTGGTCTCATAGGAACGACCCTGGAAGTTCTTGTCCTCATAAAAGATTATCTGGAAACAAAAAATGGTTTCAGATATGATCTGGTAGGAAATGATCTGCTTATGTTGTAACAAACACCCAAAGCGCTCTCTTACTCTGCCCATTTTGGTAGTCAGTCCTGTCCCTGATTGCACTGGTACTTGGGCACAGCAAACTCTGTCACTTTTATACTCATCATCATGGTTAAATGATCTTTGGAGCCATTGTTTTGAATATCTTACTCAGCAGCGTAGCGTACAGGGCTATAATGATTGCTAAATCGCTCTCTAAATGGTTATTATTCCAGTGTGTATGCATCTGGTGCAGTGCCAACTGCAGCGGCTGCCCTATGGGGTACAGGTGGGTGACAACAGAAAATGTATCAGCTGGGACTCTGCTGTCAGCGGGATAAAAAGCACTGTAAGAAATTCAAATAAGTCCATAGTCTGAATTTACAGTCTCATTATTTGTGTTATAGTTACAAACTTGAACATGTTTTTGTTTTTATTTTGTTTCAACTCTACATCATTTTATTCAGCGTATTCAGTATTTCACGGTCTCTTCTACATGTAACTAATTTAATCTGTCAACCTAATAAAACATTTATTTTAGTCTGCAAAAAATATTGAGAGAGACAGACTACACCTTTACATGCATAGTAAAATCACTCGTCAGCAGCAACCACAAAGTTCAGTTATAGAACTAGTGTCAAACATCTTTGATACAGGAAATAGAAGTAAAATAGGTGCAGGATTCTAAGCACTTTGGGTTGACAGTTCAGATTTGTAAACAGAGTGAAAAAGAGGTGAAGCAGGTTCAATTAGGCTGGAACAGGAGAAAACTGTCAGGTGTGATAAAAGGGTGTCAGCAAGAATAAAAGGGTAGGTGTAGAAAACATCACTGAGACCAGTAATGTTGCATGGATAGAGTCAATGTTGCATGGATAGAGGCAATGTTGCATGGCTAGAGGCAATGTTGCATGGATAGAGGCAATGTTGCATGGCTAGAGGCAATGTTGCATGGATAGAGTCAATGTTGCATGGTTAGAGGCAATGTTGCATGGATAGAGGCAATGCTGCATGGATAGAGGCAATGTTGCATGGCTAGAGGCAATGTTGCATGGTTAGAGGCAATGTTGCATGGATAGAGTCAATGTTGCATGGCTAGAGGCAATGTTGCATGGATAGAGTCAATGTTGCATGGTTAGAGGCAATGTTGCATGGATAGAGGCAATGCTGCATGGATAGAGGCAATGTTGCATGTTAAAGGCAATGTTGCATGGATAGAGGCAATGTTGCATGGCTAGAGGCAATGTTGCATGGTTAGAGGCAATGTTGCATGGTTAAAGGCAATGTTGCATGGTTAAAGGCAATGTTGCATGGATAGAGGCAATGTTGCATGGATAGAGTCAATGTTGCATGTTAAAGGCAATGTTGCATGGATAGAGTCAATGTTGCATGTTAAAGGCAATGTTGCATGGATAGAGTCAATGTTGCATGGTTAAAGGCAATGTTGCATGGATAGAGGCAATGTTGCATGGTTAAAGGCAATGTTGCATGGTTAAAGGCAATGTTGCATGGATAGAGGCAATGTGAATGAAGAAAAGACAGGAGGCAGAACTGGAGGTTGAAGAGCTCAACATGTTGAGGTCCTGTTTGGTTGGGTTTCGTTTCTGTAAAGGTGACAGGATAACTGCAACTTATTGAGGTGGATTGAGCAACGTATCAAGATTCTGGGCAACAACCTCCTTCCCTCAGTAAGATCACTGAAGATGGGTCGCTGATGGATCTTCCAGCATTAGAGCGACCTGGAACACACATCCAGGACAACAAAGGAATGGCTCCATAAAAAGCACTTCAAGAAGTGTGACACTACTACTCATAGAAGTGTGACACTACTACTCATAGTAGTGTGACACTACTACTCATAGTAGTGTGACACTACTACTCATAGCAGTGTGACACTACTACTCATAGCAGTGTGACACTACTACTCATAGCAGTGTCACACTACTACTCATAGCAGTGTCACACTACTACTCATAGCAGTGTCACACTACTACTCATAGCAGTGTCACACTACTACTCATAGCAGTGTCACACTAGTGTGACACACTGTGAAGTGTGTCATAGTCCACACTTCATAGTGTGGACTATGAAGTCAAGTGTGGACTATAGTCCGCACCTGAACCCATCAAATTCTGTGTTGCCCAGCAACAGTCCTGAAACATGCACGATCTGGAATAAATGGACTCAGTTTGAAAGCAAAGAGAAAGAATGTTAACAAAATTAGATCTAAAGAGGATGGAAGAGATGAAAATGTCTTTTACCATATGATCACCACTAGTAATGTCGGACTACTTTTTTCAGAAACGAGTAATCTAAAGTGTTACTGTTTCAAATCCAGTAAGCGAATCAAAGTTTCTTATCCAAATCACTTTGCTTTACTGTGCATTTCTATTTTCTTTTGTAATGTAATGTTATCTCCTCTTCACATCGAGTGACCGTCATTTTCAGTTTCTATGCAACAGCAACAGCAGAAATGTGAGCTATGGAGGGAGATGCAAACTTTGTTGCTGGAAAAACAGGAACTATTTTGAGTTTCTGTCGCCAAGTCAAATTATTATAAGCAGTTTTGGGCTTGTTTCTTTCTAAAGTCGCTTGCAAATTTGATGAGTCGCTGGTTGCCCTGTTTTGGACTTGTTTTTGAACGTGAAGTTACTTATTTGGGCTTGGAAATAATCAGAGACACATAATAAGCCCCAGAATTTGTCTGACAATCAATTAGCTTTAGTCACTCTCCCTGTCCATCATTTCCCGGATGATCCGTTCTGCTGTGTCTTTGTTAATGTCAAGTTAATATATTTGCTGTGAATGATGTCGAGCTCCATGTTACAAGACTAATCTGAACAGTGTAATAAACGTGAAAACAGTCACGAATGAACGAGTCCGTAAAGTTGTGCAACTAAATGCCATCATAATCATTAATACTAAGATAAGTGTCACAAATCTGTGCAGCGGGACATCTGAGTTGTGGAGCCACAGGAGGAGATCTGTGTGCTGCGCTCTGACAGCAAACGCAGGGCTGTAACACAGAACCTGGAATCTGGGGCAGGGAGGGGGGGACTCTAAAATCCTACTTATAGTTTTCCAGACAATAGCGGAACACAAAAAAACAAGCAAAAATTACTAAAGTTTTTTTTTTTTTTGTACTGTTGTAAAGATTAAACAATCTCCCCTTCAGTTCAACCATATAAGTGGAGACACATTGTTGATGTTACCATCATACAAAATCTTGGAATTAAGTATTGCCAAAGTTCAATGTAATTTTCACAGCTGGTGAAACACTATTGTCATCAGCTTTCAGCAGCTAAAGTTTTTAATGTAACTTTTAATTTACTTTCCAAATCAAGTAATCAGTAACTTAACTAAGTTACTTTTTCAAGGAGTAATCAGTAATGCAAATAAAGTTACTTTTTCAAAGTAACTATGCCATCAGTGATCACTACAGAAGATCGTTGCTAAGAACTGGTGAAAGAAAATGAAGCTTCTGTTTAATATTGTAATATCTTTATGATCTTGCAGTGGTAATAACAACAAAGTGCTTAAGGACTATTAAGGTAATCTTAAAATCAATCACAAAACAAAATGGTAGCCAGTGAAAATATGCTAAATGGAGACTAGTGGCTTTACTTTCTTGGTGTTGGTAAATAAATCTAACAGCAACATTATCAACTACAGCTTGATTAACCCTCTACAGGCAGATGTTGCAGATTTGCAACAGCTAAATATCAGATTTGTTCCTGCAACTACAACTTAATTTGAGCCTGAGAGGGTTAATGGCTGTAGTAGGTAGCTTTGTATAAAAATGTGTAGTGTCAGAAAGATAATCTATGAAACAATCAAGCTCCTGAGACCTTCTCCATGTGGTCCTACTGCCATCTGCAGAAACACACCGCTCCCTATCAGAAAGAACCAATCAGAGCCAGAAGGACAGTGTCAATCACCCTCTTGCTCTCTATGCTACAGCTCCTTCCCCACAACATAGCATGTCATAAATGCTAAGGCTAGTTAGCATAGCTACTGATGATAGTGGATAGTAGGTTTTTTCTCCACCATTAGCACAATTGAAGCAAACCAAGTGAGTAGTGTGTACGTGAGCTTGACTGATAGTTCTAAGACCCACCTCCAGGCTCTGATTGGTTGTTTCTGAACAAGTATTTCTGCAGAGGCAGATCTTCAGTTTATCTGTCTCATGTTACTCTTTCACAACATAGAGTCAATTTTAACAAATATGTAATTCTTTTTTTAACATTTTTTAAAAGTTACTTACTGCAGCTTTAGGTTTTTGTAGCAGCTCGTGACATCAAAGGATTTTACATTCTACTCCTCAGAATTTAAAATAGTTTGTAATGTATTAAAAAAATATATTATATATACAATATATAACAGAACTTTCACAACCTACATACGCACCCACACACACACAAACATCTACAGGATTGAATGATAAAACTACAAGTCAGTGATTGATGCATGTTTTATTTGACTCATGGACACATGACTGTTCTGCCTCAGCAGGAATCCATAATGCGCCTGACAGAGCTGAGCCTCATGCCGCTGTGCCCCAGCTCCCTCATGCTCCTGTACTCTCCAGGCCTCAGGTACATCATCCTGCCTCTGTAGTGGGGCTGCTCGTACATCAGCCAGTGGCCGTCCATCACGCTGCAGGACTGGCAGTCAGACATGCGGTAGCGGTCCACGATGTTGTCACAGTCGTCCACCAGCTCATGGCTTTGACCAAGGAAGTTCTCCCTCTCAAAGATGCGCATCCTAAAAGAACCTCTGTGCTGTTTGGATGAACCCAAAAGGAACTCAGTGCGACACATAGCAATGACCTTGCCCATATTGACTTTGTTGAAGTATCAAAAGCATAATTAAATGAAATTTCTTACACTAAGTCACTATCATCTAGGATGTTTTCAGTGTATACCTGGGGAATTAAGCGGCAGGATCGGATGGAGTCACTCATGCCAAAAGACCCATAGTCGGAATATTCCCCCCTTCTCAGGAAATACTGATTTCCCAGGAAGTTGGGACGGTCGTACACGACAAAGCAGCCGCTCTCCACCCTGCAGGAGTGACACCTGCTCAGGAAGGAGGACATGTCAGAGCAGTCGCTCATGCACTCATAGTGGCGACCCTGGAAGTTCCTCTCCTCATAGAAGATAATCTAGAAAACAAAGAGAAGCTTTGAATGAACATGTTGTCCTTCTCTGTGATTTTATCACTTGTCTGCATTGCTTCCCTGCAGCGTACATCCTAAACAATTCTCTGGTGAACGCTCTACCCACCTTGCCCATGCTTGATGTGCGTTTGTGGGATTCTGTCCAACAACCTGCAGCTGCCAGGCGGCTTTTATACTTTATACGGGCTGTTAGAGGGTTTTGTTATTTAAATTATCTGGAAGCTGATGAATAAGCAGCTCTGCGATCGCTGTTGATTTCATTTGTGCCATCGTGATTCAGGACAAAGTCAGGGGAAACGAGTGAAAGACATGTAGAAGAACTGAGCTAAATATTTCCAAGACTAGAGGATATGTAATAGGAATTTTCATCATATGTAAGCAACATTATTTGATTTAGATCAATGTTTTAAGTTTAGTAGTTGTATGTGTTAAACATTTCCAATGCTTCTACAGCAGAAAACAAAAAGGGAAAAAAATTTTAGTGATAAAAGATTTTTAGCTGTTTCAACAAAGAAAACAAACTTTTTGTTTATGACCTAATAATAAGTTAGTGACCAACTTACTGTGACAAGCTGCACACAGATCAATTTCCTTTATAAAACCAGTTGTTTTCTCATCTGATTTATTGAAATGATGTAAAACTGCACTATGGGTAAGATTTAAGTCAAACAATAACTCCATGGTTTACTAAGCCAACTGGAAGAAAAGCAAAATCTTTATGAAGTTTCCATATTAGGCCCAATTCACTTTGCATCAACAGAAAATGACCTCGACATGAAAAATATATAATTAATAACCCAAAGCCACAGAAAGGAACTGAGCAATTTTCAGTCTTTATTTAAGGCCTTTCTGTCAAATTGGCTTTCTGCAGATCTTGATAGAACATTTACAATCAAACTTTTCTGTTTTACATTTTAAATAAAAGGGTTTGACAAATGTCATCATTTTAAATTTTAATTTATGCTGCATTCCATCTGTTGTCTGAGCTGGGAAATTACAACTTCCCAGTCAGACAAATTAACTGGAGCGTCATCTAAAGTCAGATTTCCCACTGGTAAAGTGAGATTAACTTCTGCTACCTCCAGTTATGACTTGTAAGACTGACTTCACATTTCAACATGGATGCTTCTCGCATCAACAATATAAAATGTGGCGGAAACATGTTTATTTTAGACAATGTAACACTGCAGGACTGGGGTCCGGCAGTACTAGTAGATCTAAAAATAAGTAAAGTATTGCATAAGTGCAATATTTCTTGCCAGTGGTCTCAGAAAGTGAAACTGCTCATATTTCAAGCTTTTAATTGTTTTTGCATTTTTAATGATTCTGGTGTACACCCAAAATTCAGTGTCTCAGAAAATGACAGCATGACATTGAAGTGAGACTTTTCAAAGGCTCAAGAAACCTTTGCAGGTATTTTGAGTTAATTAGCTGAGTAGCTACAGCAGATCATATGAAACGCTGAAGCATGAGTTATTGCTAAATATAGATTCATTCAAAACTGATGATTTGTGAAATATTTGCCTTGTAACATAAAATGTTGTCAAAATCTCCTCTAGCCTTATTCTTGTGAAGTGAATATGTCCCCCTCATCCTGTTAGTATGTTGCTTAACCCCTGATCCTTACTGACGTTCCAGGTTATCATCAAACGTTGCTGCTGGTGCAGCCACTCAAACAGTTTCCCAATAACTTCCAGGGATTTCACTGTTTTCAGAGTGATTCATGTCTTCTACTTCTGGGATGTCCTTCAGTTTAAAAGCCCAGGAACTGGTAATGTTTTCATAGAAGATGAATTATGGACAGGAGGCATTTTGAAAGTTTCACCAAATAAACATTTCATGGTGCCATCACATGTTTATGAATTGGTTTATCGTAAGATCTGTAAAAACAAGTTTAACATTTAGAAAGTCTTAAACAACAGTGGATGTTTCTGTTCAATTCTTACAATCAAGTCAGCAACAATCTCATACTGGCTTCATACTGCTTTAGAACAATCAAAGAAAAAGAAAAAAAGACACCATCTTCATTACTGCAGAATGGATCACACACTTTGTACCAACAGGGCCTTTATAGGGTTGGCATTACATTGATTTGGCACTTTTTTGATCAGGGGTTCTCACATGTGGACAAAAGGAAATCAAACTTGACCAAACCATTTTGAATAACAAAGCGTTGCCCTGTCTGCAGAGTGTTAGATTATTTTGGCCCTAATCTTATCTCTATATTTCCTCACATACAATTTTTTTCCCTTGAAGACAAGACCTTCCAAGCCGGGTGCTGTATGAGCGGCCCAGTACACCTTGAGAGCCAACACTGGATGGGATTCAGAGAGAGCATCCAGTCATATCACTTCATTAAAAATGTAAGCCCAAGATAAGGGTTGCTGTTCTACAGTCGCTATGATTCACTTTTTCTTTCAGGCTAATAAAGCTAGATGCTTTAACACTGAGGTTTAACTGGGTGCCAAAGAGAGCACCAACCAAGCAATATTCACTGAAAGCCTAGCGGGCAAACACGAAGGATAAAAGAGAATAAAAATGTTAAAATATTGTCGATCTGATTCAGCTACACATTTTTCCTGATCTCTTACTCATATCTTCCAGATGTACAGAAAGTCCTGGAAAATCAGGACTTCCAGGACTTTCCAGGATCTATAACCTTTCCAGGTTATAGATCAGGTTCTGTAACCTGGTCTTCTAGGTTATAGAAGACCAGGTTCTAACCTAGAAGATCTAGAACTAATGTGTCCTGCAAATCACATTAGTTCTCTCAGCTAGCTGCGTTCTTCATCGATACACGAGCTGAGTGATCCACCGCTAAGAGTTGTCTGAGTTTTTGGTGAGGACAAGCTCAGAGACGAGGGGGTTTGATGGGATTTAATGACTCTGCTCCCTGATCCTGGAGGTCATGGAGCAGAGAGTGCTGAGGACTGCCCATCGATTTACGGTATGAGTTCTTTAAGTTCAGGGAGTTCCGGTTGTCCATGGTGTTGGACGGGGCTTGGGTCCTCTATGATCAGCCCAACTATCTGCGACACCAATACTTTCTAGAACATGCCGAGTACCCAAATTACACACTGGGGCACCAACTCCACTGCAGCTGGATCCTCACACATGATCACAGTTTCAGTGGTCCCTCAATTAACGTTTTTTATTTATTATTATTATTATTATTATTATTATTATTATTATTATTATTATTATTATTGTCATCATTGATTCTTTTCCTCTTGACATACCCAGTGTGTTAGCTGAGGTGGTATCATAGTTTTTACAAAAACAATACATTGATAAATTTTCATATAAATCATTGTCTCGTACAAATGAATGAACAGGAAGTCTTATACTTTGATAGTAGTTCTGAAGCGAGCCATAAAATGAAACTGCACAACCTGCACAAGCTCAGAAGTGTTTGGATGTAGCTGGTTTTGATTCTTGGCACTGCCACGCTACTGTTGTGTGTTGTGAGATAATTCAATGAGTAAGAACAAAAGGTAGACTCTAGACAAATAATTGAATTGTGATAAGAGTTACATGTCCTGCTAACCCCGCATTTGTTAGTATTGTTCCTGCCACGTATAAAGACTACTCTGTTCGTTAGTGACTGCAGTATTTTAAACTCTACAAATGGAGAAGGTGGGACAGTCATGGGGGATCTAACTCCTGTTCAAACCATTGATGTGTTTAAACTCAGACCTCTGATAGGAAATGTGTTTGCAATGGATATGTTTGTTTGTCTTTTTTTTTTTTAGATTGTGTTTTATGAAGGTCAGGACTTCCAGGGAAAGTCCTATGACTGCAAAGGGGACTCAGCAGACCTGTACAGCTACATCCGCCGATGCAACTCTGTGAAGGTGCAGGCCGGCTGGTGGGTCCTGTATGAGCGCAACAACTTCTCAGGTTACCAGTATATAATTGGCCCTGGGGAGTATACTGGCTATGGTCAATGGATGGGATTTAATGACTGTGTCAGATCCTGCAAGATCATCAAAAACGTGAGCCTCCAGAAAACACAACGCCATAAAACACACCTTGTGCATTCAACTAAACACACTTGTTTTGCTATTTTCAGTGCAAGGGCCCATTCAAGCTCAAGCTATATGGACGACCAAACTTTAACGGTCCGGCTTTGGAGGTGACAGATAATATGAATTCCTTGCGAGAAAAATGGCCATGTCAAGTCATGTCCTGCAAGGTCCTCCAGGGTTCCTGGGTGTTCTATGAACACCCCAACTTCAGTGGTCGGCAGTACCTGCTGGAGAAAGGGGAGTATGGAAGTCCTGCTGAGTGGGGAGCCTTGACTGCAACTGTTGTTTCTATCAGGAGAGTCATGGAGCTGCCAAAATCAGACAGCTAAAACGTCTCATAATGTGTTAATAAAGGCCATCATCTCTGACACTTTTTGTTCCTGTGGTTATTTATCTGTTTAAATGAGCTGCACAATGGAACAGCTGGGAGCACTCCTGTCTGATAGCAAGAAAAAGGTTCATGGATGGATTGGATGATAATTTTCAGTTTGGAAGAATTAATGAACTGGTGACCTATCCAGGCGACCAATTGCTAGCAGCAATTGGCCTGTCAGCAAATTGCTGCTAGCTAGTCTGAAGGAGCTGAGGGAGGTGCGAGGGAGGGCTGCTCTGAGGCAAAAGCTCAGAAGCTCCAAAACTGCAGTTCTGAGGAGGAACTGTGTCTCCAAGGCGGTGCTACGTCCACCCAGATGTTTTCCACAGCTGACTGGTTGCCGTGGGAGATTGAAGGGTTTCTCTTACACCCATGAAAGAGTCAAGGCAACACTCAATGTATGTTTAAGATAAGAGAATAACATTATTACATGATGTAAAGCTTCTTGCCGGTCATCTTATTTTCCAGAGATCTCACACTGCACATTATGATGGAGGAAGGAGAAGACTTAAATGTGCTAGCTGCTCTACATCCACATTGTCTGTAATTAATTCATCAGAGATTAGAGGATCTCAATTCCAGCATCACTTCTTATTAACTAGTAAACAGATCTCTTGTTCCTATGGTTACACATTATAGGAGGAACATGAAACAATATAGGAGGAAATCAATAAAGAAGTAGAGCCCTCCATAAAGAAAGAAAATCATGAATCATTTTTGTGAGTTAGTGAGACGTTGCACTTATTGTGCTGTAATAAATGTTTAATTGTCATTTTCATCATTTTTCAAACCTTTAACCTGAACCTTCAAGATTATGAAAATGATGCGTACAAATAATTTAAAATGAAATTCATAACACACACAGCATACTCCTTTGTAGTTTACTTGGTAGTGTAGTGTTTAGTGTCATGGCGACAATAGTGACGTCACACTGGGTGTGAGACAAATATGTATATGTTTGGATCATAATCACCTTTTATTATTGGACATTTTGTTGCAGAAATAATGCAATCAATGCATAACTTTGCTCATCCAGTTTGATTGGAACCAGCTAAAGGTTAAACTTTACAGACACTTTCTGTACCTCTTCAGAAACAGGTACAGTCAATAATTAAAATTATGTAAAATTACATATTAAACATGAGATATTAGTTATCTTACGTTTAATACCTGTGAGGTATTAAACGACTTCTATGCGTCACTTTGAACTTGAACTTCTGAAGCTTTCTAAACATGATAATGAAGGTTGAAGGTGAAAGCACATGGCCAAGCACCTGCCTTGTGTGAGTGCTTGTAATGTTAGAGGTCACAATGGTGCTCTGTGTGTGTGTGTGTGTGTGTGTGCGTGTAGGTGTGTGTGCGTGTGTGTGTGGGTTTGCATGAGCCGGTGAAGGTCAGAGCCCAACTAAGCCTGTGGACAAAGAGGCGGCGCCTGCTGATGACTCAGTGGGATTTGTGAGGCTGGAACATGCCAGCTGCTGTTTGTGCTGATGCTCATGATGCTGGAACAACACAGTGACCCCAACAACACAAAGGGAGCGCAGCCAGCTGGGCGCATTCACCTCACCGCTTTTTGTTCGAAAGATGCTCTTCATGAGAAACAGCAGACTAGAAAGGGGGGTAAGGGGGGAAAGGGGGCCAGCGGCTTTCAAATACAACCCTGAGCTACTGAGCGCCCTCTTGTGATTCATGTGTGGTGCAACATCCACAAAGCCATGTTTTAGAGTGAAAGTGAAACTATGCTTATAGACTCATCTAATTTCAAAAGTAAAAGTCTACAAATTGAGTTCAGCTGCTTAGGAACAAATTATGAAACAAATTGTCAACATGCTGCATCACAGCCCACATGTTCCACGTCGCTGTGCCATGCTGAATAAAAGCGTGTAGGATATAACTTTTTATTATAACAACATTTTAGCAGTTTAGAAATAAACAGTAAGAAATAAGAAAATAGATCACATGTACTGGGAAAAGTACTGTATACAGGGGAAATTCTTGAAGTGCTTAGTCCCCCATACATGTTAGCATAGCATTTGTGAAAAGACAAAATCCTGAAAAACACCACTACATTTCTATGTTGTGTTCTATGTTGTTTTAAAGAAGCTATTATTAGTTTCTTTAAAAAATAAAAAATAAAGTTAATGAAATGTGACATGAACTGCAGGATCGTGGGTGAAAGCTTTTGTTGAGATCAAACTGGTCTGACTGAAATGTGTGAAGTGAACAGCTAAACTCCTGTTTTGTACTTTTTGTACGTACGATTGTGTGAAATACTTCTGAGTAGTCAACACCCTAAAGGTCAGACATTTCATAACAGATCTGTTAGAGAAACAGACAGAAATCATGACAGGACGTCACGCAGGGCCAATGAGGGCTTTTCAGGCTGCGGGTTCAACGCTCTGTGACATCGAGGTGCACATGTCCACAAAGACAAAGAAGGAGAAGAAGCATTGACCTTACAATTGAAAAATTACCAAAATACATGGAAAATGGAAACATGCCAATTTCAAAAAATCATGTTTTTCGCTAAAAGGTTTTTGTGCTAGGAGGTGCTTCAGCTGTATCAACACAAATGTCTTTTGCAAAACTGCAATGACAGTTTACCAGCGTTGCACTGAGAAGTAGCTCCTATAATGAGCTCAGCAGATGTGCAGTTCCACCAGGTGTTTGCTAATTGCTGCTGGCTAGTCTGAAGGAGTCATGGGGCAGGAGAGGTGGAATGTGAACTTTTTTCTGGAAAATTCAGCTCTGAAGCCGAGCAACACCTCAAAGTCAGGGCTCTGTCCCACTAGCCCTTTTGCACAGCTGATTGGTTGTCATGGAGATTAAGGGATTTCTTGAACACGCATGAAAGAATCAAGGCAACACTCCTGGTATGATTTTGCTGAGGGAATAACATGATCTAAAACTCAATACAGCTGATGTTACATAACACTGCCTCTTTAATGGAGCGTTTATTTGCACCCTGATTTGCTTTGTGTAAGTAATTAAAAAGAAATGAGAAACGACAAAAGAATGAGGACAAGTCAGAAAGAGGAAATGGAAAAACTCCCTCTAATCCAGGTTAAGGAGATGAATTTCCCTCAGGTCTCTTGTCAGCCTTCTGTCCTCTGAGGAGGCCCACTGTGGGGAGGTGGTGTACCTGTGATGTGGCGTCCTGCCAGGGACAGAATCAGACATCAGATGTCCTCACAGCAGCCCTCACACACCTGTCACTCAGCCAGCATATGCTCTCTTGTTCACACCTTTAGAGTGTGCAGCAGGCACTCATGCAGACCTGCTGGGAACTTCAGGGTGTTAGAAAAATTATCTAAGTTCATTTACTTATGAGTTTATTTGAAAGGTTATGTTTTCATATTATTATTCAGTGTGTTGTTTACTTGACTCCTTTTTTATGGTACACTATTAACTGTTTTTTAGATGTTTGCTTGGGGTTAGGAATGTTTTTACATGCTTGTGTTACCAGCTGCTTTTGTCATCAGCTGCTTTGATCGTTAGTTGTCTGTGTTATCAGCTGCCTGTGAAACTGATTTATAACGGTCAGCCTTGTGTCTTTGTAAGGGCATGTCCACAGAAGGTCCCAGAACATCTTGTGGTAAAGCTTATTGATCAATTGTTTGTGTGACTATGTGAAAAAGCCCAACCTCCTTCCTTGTAATCATAATAAAAGGCAGTTGGGGACTGAGAGCCGGCGGAGTTGATCCCAGACAGTGATTGACGGCGGTTTCTCCTCGTCTGGCTCTGCTCCCCTCTTCTGCAGAAAAGTAATTTGTGTCTCTGGTTGATTCTTTGCAGGTTGGGAACCAAAATAGACCCAACACAGGGTTCAGAACAAAAACCCTGAATCAGACTCAGACTTCTGCCTTGCTTTTAAATGTTACATTCTTTGTATGTGGTTTTACTCTTTCTGTCTTAACTCTGACCTATTTAAATTCTGCTTCAACACAATCACTTGGATATGACATCACAAGTGGGAGGACAAATGTCACTGTCCTTTACAAAGATGATTTTACCATGTGTCACAATGCTTCTGGACGAACCCAAAATACACAAATGTGGTGCAGAAATAATAATAAACAATTCTAAATTAAGGATGGTACATATATCATAAATTAGTTTTACTTGCTGTTACGTCAGACAGCTGATGATAATTTTGCATAGATTCTGTTCAGAATGCTTGACGTCTTTCTAACTTCAACAACTTCAATTTCACCAGCCAACACATCACTTTGTGTTTAGTCAGCTGCATGAAAATGTCAGAACATGTTGTCATATTCTTGTGAACATTGCAAATGAGGAAATCATCTTCTGAACAACTTTGTAAGGTGTAAAAGTGATGTAGAATAAATAAATACAGCTCTTTTAGATTCATTATTTCTGAGTGGACCCACTGCAGTAGGCTGGAGCTCATTCTTGTTTCTTAAAATATACATTTCCACCTATGAGACATAAAATGAGGACCTGATTGTGAGTTGGTTCCTCGTTCCTCGCTGTCCATTCGCTTGTTTGTCCATCACAAACCACAACTGTTCGGTTGCATTGAGATACAATAAGTCACACACTTGATGTTGTGCTACTCAAACCATTATCCTGATTAAAGAGGCCAAAGCCATAAGGTGTACATGCTACACTGAATGCTACACTGAATGCCACAAAACTGCTACCAAAAGGCACTGAATGCTGAAATTGAAATAAATTATTATTTTCAGGATGTGCAAATAACACAACCTTGCTGTTGCAGATTTATTCTGGGTATAGTTTATGACAACATTCATTAAAAATGTGTACATTTACAATATATTTTTAAGTGTTAATTAAGTTGTCTTTACAGGTAAAAAGTAAAAAAAAAAAAATTAACTTTTTTCCACAGTTAAATTTAAATGAAGTTGAATTTTTTTTTTACTTACATTTGATCTTCTTATAGAATGAAAAAAGTACGCTCTGACAGAGTGCATTTTTCAAGGAAGAAGAGATGCTTTGCATCACAGATTTTGATTGATAAAAAAGAGTCAGTGTGTGAATATGTTTGACATATTGTAATATTTTAGTTACTCACTGCCATGCTTTGTAGATAAACAAAATCAGCCTATAAGATGCTGTGTGGACACTTTCTCCAAACGTGCAAGGGTCACAGAAAACCACCAGATGGTGGTATTGAACACAGAATGAAACTAAACTGGAGTAAAGCAAATGTTCCACATTAAAATTCATTCAAGGGTGGAACATTTCAAAAGTAAACTGTAAGTTGTTTTTTTTGACTGTCTAATCTGTTTTGTTTTAATGTAGTCCTTCATTTAACTGAACATTTGAAGAACTACTTTTAGAGCTGTATCACTAAAACAAAAACCAGCAAACACCAAGGCAGGTGTCAGGTCAGGTGTGTAAGTGTCACCACAGACAGAGGAAGGACGGACTTGTCCAGCCGTGTGCCACACCCGTTAGCGTTAGCTCCTCCTCTGGGCTCTTTTGTGCCGCAGGTTGACAAGGAAGCTGGATGTGACGTCAAGCTGGGGAGCACGAAAAGAATCTGTATTGCCATGGAAACCCACCTCCCTCCGTTTCTCTATGATCTCTGGGATGTGAGAAGATGAAGGGAGTAAAATAGCATTATGTATTATAGCATTGTGTATTATGCAAATGTCATTGTTTCAATAGTTTTCATTCTTTTCCCCTGACTACGCTGTTTTTCTTGAGCAGGAAATTCTGTAATCTAACAGAATCTTGACCTTGAAGATATTTTTGCAATAAAACATAAGTAAGTTCCCACCATTAGTAATTTTGGAAAAATAGTGTTCCATAATCTGGTCACAATCTGTAAGGTGATGTGGCTTTATGATAAAATCCACCTGTAGGTATTTACATTCAGCTTTTTTGGTTAGAAGATAAAGTCTTATCTGTTGTTTCTCACTAATTAACTGCTCCAAACACAAAAAACAAAAGTAAAAAAATGCAATTAAACTTAAAATTGGTGCATTTTTCTGACTATTGAGCAACAGAGAAATAAAAAGACAAGACAGAAGTAAGAAGAGACGTAGAGTTTTTGGAAGGGCAAACTAATATGCAGCCTTGGTAACTGTGAACAAAAATGTAGATAGAAAAGAAAAGATCAGAACAGAAAGTGTGAGTATGCTACATGCTGTGTCTCCAGTATAGGACAACATTAGAACTGAACACTGACCACTTCACATTCTTACCAAAATCCTTTTCAGAAATGTATACACACATCAAAACCTACAAACTCAAATAATGAGTCTAAATGTCATTTCTCATCATGTTCCTATAGAACAGCTCTCTGTTCATGCAGTTCGTCCTGTAGGGATGTGATGAGGCTAAAGCCCTGATGCTCGTCTTGCACCATGCAGCTCACAGTGCTAATTTGCTTGGTTCGTTGTATTGATGACCTGAATCAGCAGTAACAAACATGCAGTGCAGTTAGCTGGTGAAGCCTCACCTGGCTTCACGCTTCACCTGAAGCCTCCTGGCAGCCCAGCGGTCCAGAACATGACCAGTTCTGTCGCATGCGGATTGTTGGATTTCACATAGAGATCAATGAGAAACCTTAGTTTTGTTTTGTTTTTCGTTTGAAAACACATTCCTATTGAGTTCCTAGACTAAGCAGTCGTAAATGTTAATATTTGAGTACAAATAGGACATAAAGTTGTGAAATTTAATCACTGTCTGTAGTATCAGAATTGTCAGAGGATTATTAATATGTTTGAAACAATAGGGACACCTTAATGTTCTTTGTATTGGGTGATCAATTCAATGACATATTTCTCTCCACAGATCCATGTGACCTACCAGAACATTTACAAAGCAAATCCAACAATGTTTTTCAGCACCTTGTTGGACTTTAATGCAGTATTAAGAGATTTCACTCATTTACAGGTAATGAGAGAGTGAAAATTCTGCTTCTAACCAGACAGTCGGAAATCACTCAGATTATAAAACATAAGCTCTGACAGTACTTCCATGACCTCTACCAGTTTTTCTTTGCACTCTGATGTAACAACAGCAAAATGGAATCTCAGCTGTTTTTGGCTAATGAAATATGTTTTTAGCCTGTGGGTTAAGGTCTGTCAGATTTCCATCAGTGTCTTAGAGAGATATAACCCGTCCTATTAGTCTTATTAGTTCAGGTAGTTCAGAGCAGCTTTATATCTAAATGATATTTTGTGCACTTGTGTGCAAACGTTTTCACTGTTCTTGAATCTTTTTAACCTTTGTCACATTTTGCCTGCGTTGGAGGCGACAGTGACGACGGTTGTAGGAGTCTCTGGACATTTAAAGTCCTGCCGGACGCCCTCACAGCTGCAGTTCATCGGCGCCTCAGGCGAGGCGGGATAGCCAGTCAGACTCTCACTGAGTTACTTCTACAAAATCCAGTGGGTGAAAGCTAACAGCATTTATCTGAGGCATTTCCCTGACAATCTCAGTGTTACCTGCAAGGAAAAATTTGACTTTTGCTTTTTGAACACATGATGCAGACTCCTCCTTGATGTTTCTATTGTCACACTGCACCTGCTAACAGCTTTGTTTTTGTCCCAGACCTGTGTGTTGTTCCTTCGACCTGTTCAGTGAAAAACCCTACAGATGGCTTTAATTGTACTGCAGCACGATGATGCATGCCTGCCAAAATAAACATTGGTTTATGACTAAGAAGGGGCTGAGGAGAACTGCAGTATGTCCAGGACACCAACACACACACACACACGCGCGCAAACATGTCGCTGGCTCTCTCAGTGTTAACAGCGCCGTACGAGGGGGATCCTGGGAGGCAGCTATTTTTAGCCCTGGTTTCATCATTCCCTCCTCTCCACTGCCTGCTGCTGGAGGCTGCTGCTGCATTCTAATGAAAACATCAAACAATGGAAGAAAAACGCAGCACAGCGCGCTCGCTGCACACGAGCAGGGAAAATGCCCAGATGTCCACAGTAGGCTTCAAATCAAACAGCTTCAGGTTAATTGTGAGGAGCTTTTCACTCCTCAGTTTTGTGCTTCAAGAGGACTTTATTTGTGGGATGTTACCTGGCAACACAGCCATGTCAAATGGCCTGAGGACCAGGGCAGTGAGCAGATTTCACCGTTAGGCTGTTCATGTGACCAGGCTCTGAGCTCATCAGCCTGTGATGTAATGATGCTGCTTGGGAATGTTAACTGTCAGAGCCAGCCACTGTTTCTTCACTGGGTTGACACAGCAGAGCAACAACCCCCAACCCAACCCCTCCCCCACACCCCCATCCCCCAGAGCCCAAACTACCTCACGTTTTACTTCAGGGACAGGAAGGGCTCTGGGACAGATATAGCCATTATTACTGATATTTCATTTCTTTACAAATTAAGAAAAGAACAAAGAGTAAAAATGTGGCAAGAGTTTATATATTTGATGTATTTTCCAGACACATTGTGACATTTTAATAAAGAATCAAGTAACTGTTACCTTCAGTTAGAATAACAATGCTGTATATATCAAATATAACTTAAAAGAAGTTTTACATCGTAAATTAACGTCTTGAAATTGGCGTCTGTGTCATAAGTTGTGTTGTTTGGTTGGGTTTGGGGTTCTGTTTGTTCCTGTGTTTTTATTAGACTTTAGTTCAGTCCTCCTCAGTGTTTCATGTTTATTACTTCTGATTCTTCTTAGTAACTCTAGTTTCATTTCTTGTGTCTATGATTCTTTAGTGTTATATTTGTCTTCCAGTCCCCGGCCCACTCTCCCTCGCCCCCTGTGCCTCTGTCTCACTTTCTCTCTCACTCTCCTCAGTCTGCCTCCTCCATTCACACCTGCCATCAGTTAACTCATCAGCCCAGGTCTTTTGTTCCCCAGTATTTAAGCCTCTCATTCTCGTTCACTTCCTGCCAGATTCTAACATCATCTCCCGTCACGTCCCCATGTTCTCCTCGCGCCTGCGTCTCGTTACTTTCCCAGCTTTTATTGCCTTGTATTTCTGCTCTAGCTCCATCAATTTTCATGTGTTTTAGTTTTCTCGTTTTTTTCTGCATTTTGGTCCAAACTTCATGACACTATGTCTCTTTAAAAACTCCTGCTCCTTCTGAAACTCCACCTTCAGGAAGCTACTGCAACATGGCTCCTCTACTGACCTTTTAATAATGTTTTTAACAGCATTTCAATAATCCTTCCTGCCGACAGCCGTCACCACCTGCAACTCTTTAAGAGTTTCAAAGAGTTGTACAATGTTACATTTAATTTCCCTTTGGGATCAATGAAGTGCTTTTGAATTAGAAATTTAAAATTTGAATTGAATTTTATATAAAAAAAAAAAATCTTCCAGAGAGGATTTGTCAGATTAAATAAGTATGTACCTTTTTGAAAATATCTACCTTTAAGCAGGTGCCAAACATGCTTTCCATTAATCCCACAATGATATGTGGGAGAAACGAAAAGCCCACATTAAGCCCAATTAATACAGGATGGTTGCATCCTGTATGCAACCAGGAGAGGGACCTGTCAAAAATAACCCAGTGGTTGAACAAGTCACCTGTCAACGACCATTGGGAACATCCAGTCAGTGGCCTCCTCTTGTGTCAAAGACACAATGCACCTCAGTGCAGCCAGGCACTTGAAGCACTTGAAGAACAGAATCTGAGCTTCTGTTCTTCATCTTGGTGGTCAGTGATGTCCAGGGAATCTGTCTGCCCTGAGCTCCTGATCAAACATGTTGAAATCCCCAGGAAATGAGGTTGGAACTAGAAAATGAATAAGCTACCAGGTCATGTCACTTCACTTTGTGTATATTTATGGAAGTTGGTCTGTGGAACTAGTCTATTTAAAGAGGAATTGTCAAGGAGACAAAAGGGTTAAACAAGCTGATGAATGATATGTGGAGGTTCCCAAAGCGAGAGCTATTGATAGCAATGAAAAACATACATATCTGGGACAAACTGGAATGTTTTCATTTCCTCAACCTTTCATCTCTGACCCTGGATCCCCTGTGGTTTTAGCAACTGGAAGCTTTAGAGTTGCCTGAGTGTTCTTAAAACATTACCACATTTTCAGTGCATGATTGTTACTGTATCTACTATTCCTGGTGACATAAGCTGAATTGTGTTGTGAAGCAGAACTCTGTGGTTTAGTTTTGGAGCTTAGTTGCGTCATGCTCTCTGAGCCTCCAGTGAGAGCATTTGACCTCACCAGACACTGGAGGAGGAAGACACACGACAAACTCATAAACACACACACAAGTTAAACGTGCAGAGAAACTAGAAGACGCTCCATGCTTTCAGAATGAATCGCAGCCCTCCTGTTGGATGGGATCAGCAGATGCATGATCAGGTTTAGCTGGATTCCCCATCAGTTTCAACCTTCCTCCTGAAAAGCAGGAGCATCCATTTTGGCAGTTTTAAGCAGAAGGAATCCCAAATTGATTTATACTCTGCTATTTGCTCCATTATAAAGACTGATGGACGTAAATTTAGTACATCTTTTAGCCGCCCAGCGCAGTTTGTGTGCCCAGATTCTTGTGACCCAGCTTACTGTGCACACTGCGAAAAAACAACTAGCATTGTATTAAGGAACACAGTGCAGGGAGGTATGTGTTCTGTCCATTGAATTCCCTCAGAGGAAACGAGGATATGAAAACTGCTTATTTAGTCAAGACTGGAGTTTGTGTGAGATGCAAATGGCCGATGTTCACAAACAAAGACCTTAATGCATGGAGGTTTTTCCTGGCACATGGAGAGTAGCCTTAGCTGCAGGGTGACAATTTTCTGAGAGTGTTGCTTGATTTCAGCAAGATAGGGGACCAGGCACAATTTTCATAGCAACCACGCTACCAACAAAGTTGTAAGAACTTATTTTGAACTCCTCTAGCCTCGTGTGCGTGATGCGGTTATGGCACTGGTCACTGATGGACAAACAATAATGCCTGCAGGTGAAAGATAAACAGCCACTACTGCCACTATGCTCCTGTGCTCATAGCTGTTGCTGCAACTTTCACAACAATAATAACCTCACTTGCTGTCAAATGTGAGGCCTTCTAAAAACTACAAGGGTTTTCTGACATCATGAGCTATAGAAGTCCTGACTGACCTCACTGACCTCTGGGTTTTTTCTGTTTCCTGTTTCATGCAGCTCCTCTGTTCTCTGCCCCTCTTGCTCTGCCGACTGCTTTCACCTGTAGACTTGCTCATAAAAACACCTGCTCTGCACTCATTCAGAGCAACGTCATCTGTTGTCGGCCTTTGGTGCTGTTCCATGTCTTTGTTTCTAATTTGCTTTCTGACCTGATGCTTATTCTGGTTCAGAATCTTGTTTCATGTTCCTGTATTCTCTGAATATTCTCTGGAGCCAATTTGCCCTCTGTCTGCCTGGGTATTGATCTAGATTGTTCCACTGACGATTGAGTACTGGATTGTGAACACTTTTATCTGTTTTTTTCCCCATAGTTTCTCCAGAGAAGTGGATTGGAGTGTGTACAGCAACTCACACCGCTAGTGAGTATCTAAACTCTGTGACCTCGTTCCTGGTTTGCATGTAGTCACCTTCTCCACACCGTCGTACCGCTGAAACAATCCTCCTTTTCAGGCAACTCTACAAGGATACAAGTTTGCTGACATACTAATCTCTAGGAAGAAATTCCTGGCAACCCATTATTTACCAGGTAATACTTAACTTTCTGTTTCTGGAACTTTCCCAGCAACTTGTCTGTTTTGCTGAGTTTGTTGAGAAAACAGCTGCAGAGAAGAAGCTGTCCATCATCTCTCACATTGTCTTTACTTTAAACTGTTTCTGGGATGTGGTATGAATTTTGCCGTTAAGGTTTAAGCTGTTCTAACTTTTTCCTCAACTGTATTTTACCATTTGTTTATTAAGTCAAACAATTTTAGGTGTTTAAGTTCACATAGATCACTGTCCTTTTCCACAGATATAATATGTGCAGTCATTAGCTGTATTTCCATTAATCATGAAATTGAACAAGTTGGAATTAGAATAATTAATTTATCTGATAAAAACGCCAATTTCAAATAAGAAACACTCATACTTTGATTAAGCGTTTTTGCACTGGGATGAGGTGATTTTTCTCGAAGTTACTGTATTTTGCAAAACTGAAATGGAAACCCTTTTCTGGAATCACATGAGTCATGAATCATGTGATCTACAACCTGATGATGCCACTGGTGAAACGCCAAAGAAGACAACAAGAGGAGGATGAAGAGCTCTCACAGGGTTGTGTGTCATAATAATGTGTTGAATCCATAAACCTCCTGTAAAATCACAGAATACAGGTTTTCCAATACATCGCCTCTCCCATGTAAAAGGGGCTTTGTCGCCCGGACACTCTGACGTCTCCTCTGATTGGCTGATAGATGATGAGCTCTAGCACCATGACTGAATATGAATATTTCTCTGCCATGTTCGTAGTGATTTTGAAGGACTTATCCAGGGATCAGACGTGTTTGCATGTGTTTTTTTTTTTGTTTGTTTAATGGAAACACTGCAATTTTGAAATTGTATTATTTTGACATTAGCAGAATATAAAGACAAAGATTTGCACACATTTGCAATAGAAACAAGATCAGCCACTGACATATGAACATTCCCAAAGGACTAAATATTTACTAGGGTGTCCTAAATTTTCCAAGTTGTATCATGTATTCATGTACAAATTTGACCCTGAGTGTATCAAAGTAAATCCACATCATCCTCAGACCTGCGCAGCTGCAAACATGCACTTCTTGCTTTGAAAGATCATTGAAATTATTTACTGTTTAGTTATTCCAGACTGGAAAAGGAATGCTTCAAAAGTCCTAAATGAATCGGACAATATGTCACTTATTTACTTTTATACTTTTCTCTTTTAGGTGTAAGTGCAGTTTCAATAAGACACATCTAGCAAGTCCAGTCCTGACACAGGGCAGGATCTCCTCCATGTGTTCAGGCCTTCAGTCTTGTACTGAGAGGTGAAAGGATATTTGCAACAGATCACATCAAATTGTTATAAAGCCACATTGGGAACACAGACATTAGTATCTTGTGCCAATTGTGTTGATGATTAGTTTTTTGCTTATTGTTTAGATGCTTCTATCTTTTGAACATGGTTATATGAAGATAAATGTCAACAATGTGTCGTCGGTCGTCTCACTGCTGAGCAGAGATTCTGCTTCTTGTCACTGTGACACTGGGTAAATCTGAGCTCTCTTCCTGTTTGAATGTATGTGCATCTGATTTACGGGCTGTGATGATGAGCTCGCTTGCTCAGGGCAAATGATTCAGCCAAAGCCAAAGGGAAGCTTGCTGCTTTTGTTTAACGTCAACAGGAAGATGAATGAGAGGGTTTCACAGAGTTCAGCCGCTCAGACGCTTCTTCTTAATAAACTCGAGGCTTTGCAAAGAATTAACAGACCTGCTTCACAGATCAGCAAGGCTTACCCAAACGGCAGGTAAATAACACCCTGATCAAATCGTCCTGTTCATGCTCTCGAGGTGTTGCACAGAGGAGTTTCTGTGGAGTTGGAAATAATCTGAAAAATGTCCTAAATCTGATTCCCTCAGTTTTAGGCCTTACTTGATTTACATGTCCGTGTTTTGAGGGCGACAGTTAAAGCATTAAACATGGATTAATTTCACTGTTTGTTTTTTTGCAGCCAAATTTTTTAATGTTATTTAAAAGAAATTTCAAATGTGTTTTATGTACTTTTATGCTTTTTTGGTATTTATCTGTACCTTTGGTTACATGGATGAATTCTGGTGTGTAATCAGCAAGACAAAGCTCCAGAGTTCAGACTCCTCCAACACACACCCACTCAAGAGTTCAAAGGTTATCATTACATATCCATAACCGCTTTCTTTGATATATAAGAAGTTATAAATTCAATGTTCATTAAAGGCCTAGTTCAGTGACCCTTCCTATCAGGTAGGAAGGGAAAACCTCCCACCTTTGAAGGAAGGAAGGCAAGTCTGAGCCGACATACTGACTTCCTCTAAGTAAAGCCTAAAAACTCCTCTATTCAGAGCTGCTTCTCAATAATAATAACTGGAATATTGTTCATTATATTTGAGGATGGCATTTGCTTGTTTCATAATTGGTCACTGTATTATGTTTTTTTTATCATGTAAAACACTTTGAAGTGCTTTGTTGCAGAAATGTCCTATATAAATAAACCTGACTTTGTAAATGTTAATTAGCAAAATAAGAGACAAAGGGCAACCTCCAATATTCATAATGTAAACATGACTTATTTCATATCTTTCTTTGAAACGCTTTTCAAATCCTCCTGTAGAACCAAGACAACAAGTTAACACAGACTATGATGATCACACTCTCTGGAGGCGCTAACAGTTCAGCTCCCAGCATTTAACTATTTTTTCAAACTATGGGGAGTGTTAAAAAGCTTTGTTTTTTTTTCCCATCTGTCCTTTCAGAAGGTGAGAAAACAAGAGCTGTGTGATCTCTTTGGTGTAAAATGAAGTAAATGACCTGTCAGCAGCTGAGGTTTGAGCTTTATGTGTAAGATTAGCAGATGTGGGTCACCCAGGCAGACTGAAGGGTCACTCAGAGGTCACAAGCTGTGTTTCCTTTACCAATAAGAGCAAATCTTTAACCATATTCTGCTGACGTTGAAGAAACGCAATTTAGCAATTGCGGTGTTTCCATTAAATAAGAAATGACAAGAGACAATCCCCTTATACGTGGGAGCAGCTACATATGTGGCATTTTGGGGAAATGACAGCGAATGACACCATTTTTTATGAACTGTGTGATGCTGTGAAAGCTCTGGAGAAAAAAATCAGAAAAAAAAAAAAAAATCATCATCCTCCTGCTACATTCTGTTGTCGTCTTCATCATTTTTGCCAGTAGTAACATCAGGCTGTTGATCACATTACTTATGTGATGCAAAAAAAGTGCTTTTGTGAAATACATCTATTCCGATACATCTGAAAAAACCACCTCATCTTAGAGCAAAAACATTTTATCAAAAACATGTTTGTTTTTTTCTCACAGCGTGTTTCTGTTAATTATTTTCTTAATTTCAATTTGCTCAATTTTATGGTTAATGGAAACATAAATGCCGCAAACGCACGTTTTCTGGAAAATCAAATTTTTTCAAACTGATCTTAAACTGAGTCAGAAGACTTGTTTTCTTAAACATAAAGCGCGACACAATTTAAATGCTGTATTTCTGTTGTCTGGGCGCCTTTTATTATGAGTTTGTAAGAAGTTAAAGTTAACAGTGTTGCTTAGCTTTGTTTGCATATTTCAGATAAATAATTTCTTCAAGGCACGAGAGACATAAGAAAACTATGGCTGGAGAGCAAGACATTAGTGAAAACAATCTAATCAGAACCATCCATGCTGCGTCGGGAGAGGAAAGAAATAACGAGCAATAAGCAAATTAATGAGGCCCCAACTGAACGGTCATCTGATTAGCTTACCCCTCAAGCCTCATGTGATCTCTCTGGGTCTTTGTCTTTCATTTCCGCTGCTGGTCATCTGCTGGCAGTGAACACTGATCCACTACACTTTCCTGCATCCCCCCAAACCTGGTGCTCATAATGTGACCAGCATGCAACGCTCAATGTGGAAGTTCAGATAACATATTACAGAGCGGCAGAAAATAAAAGCCTGCTGTACCGAAGACAACGGGAAGATCTATGTCCTCCTCTGCATGGAGAAGTCCATTTCACCATAACACTTCACTGCTCCTCCTCTGGCAGTGAGACACATTGAATCAAGAAGATTTAGCGTGAGGCTGAGTGATTGCCTCAGGAGCTTGAGTTAGACTGGTAATAAAAATGTTCACGTCTAATGTTCAAACTTCATTTAATCAAGAATTATTTTCAGAGCCAATGGACGGCCTTTACTGCCATGAAAAAAACTTTTTTTCTCCCTGAGTAATGGCCTGAAGTCTGTCCACTGCTATCGACTTGATCCCAGCCACTGATTCACTGAGCAAATACCTCCAATGAACTGAAGTGGTGATGATGTCACATCCTGTTTCAGTCTGCCTTTAGGTTCGCCCAAATTACAGACATTGGATTTACGAAAAATAAATCTGCTTAATGTATACCCGCCAATTAAAAAAATGATAACTTTTTTTCAAGAAGAAGTTTTTGCGTCAGCATGACCTGGTTTTTCGGCTGCATTGAACTGCAATGGAAACGTGATCAACAACCGGATGTTGGAAGTGGTAGGAGGATAACGGCACTGCGGCATGTTTTTAACGAATTATCACCTGGTAAATGTAGTGAATCTATCCTGCTCTGCTTCCTGGAAATGTTTCCTTTAGTTCACCTCTCACCTTCAAAATGTTTAGCAGGACTTTTTTTTAATGACAAAAAGTATATTTCTTGAAATGTCACCAGACAATTGGTCAATATAATGGATTAGCTGTGGAAATGACCCACTCAACAATGGTTAGAGTTAACTCTAAAGCTAAACCAATGACATGGATGAATCTTGAATTAATACAAACTTTATAATTACTATCTAAAGAAAACAAAATTTAAATTAGTCTAACATAAATTTGTTGGGAGACAACCTTCCAAAGAGCATTAAGTGTCCTCATTTTTCTTCTTCTCTCGAATTATTTGCTCCATGACATGGTGCTTCTGACTCACCTCAGGAATAATAAGACTTGTTAGTTGCTGGTTTCCAGAATGGCTGTATGTCAGCAGTTGCTAATTAAAAATGCTCCATTTTGGGCCACCTACCCCCGCAGCCAGCGAGAGAAAATACTCTGAATGAATTAGCACACCCACCCCTGCTGTTTCACTGCCACTCATCAGGGATCACAAGGAACTCTTAAAACAACATCTGCAGGTCTGGGTAAAGTTAGCAATGAAATGCGTGTTTAAGGATCAGGCAAGAACTCGGTGATAGCATTTGAGTAGTTAGTTGCTTAGAAAAAGAACGAATGTCTGATCTGTGACTTGATTTAAAAAGACTTTGTCCTCAGTTCCCCTGTCATCTGAAATTCTAATGTCATATCTCTGTGTCACAGACTTTCATACGCAGCCACAGAGAGCACACAACTTCTGCTGTTTAACAGTCTTAACACCAGTGTGACTGTTGTTCACACTCAGGCTCACAGGAAGTCCTGTTGGTGGGTGAAAGTCACGACCATCTGCCTCGATGCAGAGTGGCAGAGATTGCTGCACTGTTATTTTAGACAGCATGGCCTTGGAATGGACCAGCAGAGCCTTAACTTTCACCAACATGGCCGACATGATATATTAGCCATTTATCTCTGATGAGCTCCAACTCTTTGAGGTTGGAAGGTGTTTGTTTGCTCCCACCACTGATTCTTTATTGGAATCAAGATGAAACTCTGGCTGAGTCACCCAAAATATTAACACTGTTTCCAGACAGAAGACAAAATGACAAAAATAAGATATGCACAGAAACGAAACTATAAACAAACTAGTCTGGAATGGGTCATAGAGGCAACAGTAACACTAGCTGCATTTCCATTAACCATAAAATTGGGCAAATTGAAATTATGAACATAAATTTGTTTAATGGAAACACGGCAGCTTGAAATACGTCACATTTTTCGATAATAACTTCTTACGTCAGGATGAAGTGGTTTTTCAGCCATATTGAAGTTAATTGAAGCCATATTGAAGTTCTGTCTGAGAGTCCACACAAAATACAACAGTCAGGAGTTATAGCATTATTATTTTCCAGTACAGTTGCTAAGCTTTAGCTCACTGATATATTGCTTGCCATCTCTGTTGATACCAAGTAGGATGTAGTGCTAACTAGCCAACAGTCAGATGTTGAAGTCTTAAGACCTCCTCATTTGCATAATGAAGCAGAAATACATAGTGGAAAGTAAAAGAAGGAAAAGTAAAAGGAGGAGATGAGGCAATGTAAGAAGAACAAATGCTAGTATAAGGAAAAACAAAATCTATACATATTTCTGTCTTTATTTGGTCCTCCATATCCAACAGCAGCTAACTGTAAATCTGGTCATGCTGACCGGTGCAATACCTCAAGGTAGCACATTTTAGTGGTCAGGGTGTTTTGCTTAAATTATGTAGTAAAAGTGTTGACCAACATTACCAAGAAGCAAGAACTGAAAGGTCAGAAATAGTTAGCACTTGCGGAGTGCAAAAAAAAAAAAGCAACTGTGAAAACAAACATGAAACAGATCAAATATCAGCTCTGCAGCTCTGACCATTTTTGATGCATCCACAGGGAAGCTGCAGCTGTGGTAGTGTGAATATTTTAAATCAATTTTATGCATCTTCTTTTGATTAAAATTTAAATAACTGAAGTCAACCTTTTGAATAATATCAAAGGTAAATAGCGATGCTGGAGTCTTCATGATGGGAACTTTGGTCTTTTACTTGCAGCTTTTCAGTGGGACACAGACAGTTCTACTTCTGTTTAGCTAACAATCTAACAACACAGTGACATGGTTGGAAGTCACTTGTATCTTTCATCTAAGCAAAAATGTTTTGGTTGCAGTAGTTGCATGAAACAGGAGAAGGTGTTACCTACACCTCTAAGAACAAACTACATTTCACATAGTTCTGAGGTATTCATGTTGCAAAATTCCTGCTCTGAATTTAATCCAATTGGACTGACAAACGTGTTTTTTCATGACCTTTTCTTTGTGATGTCACAGGGGGATTACCTGCAAAATGACCAAAGTGACTCCTCAGCGCAGCATCCATTCTTTCTTCTCTTCTTCCCAGCAGTTCTAGTTTTGTCCTCCTCCAGGTGTCCACCTGAGGTGATTTCAGGGGCGTTTTTACACCCAACAATTCACACAGAGCCAAGTTTCAGCCACACCCTCCCTTCAGTGTCTGATTGGCATGTTTTTTATTTTAGTAAATAAGTATCTGCTAAAATGTTTTGCATTAAATCTCTCCCACTGAGAAAAAAGTAACAGCTTGATACAGAAATATTTTTCAAAAAATGTTTTATTACCCATGACTTTCTTCCTCAAACATCATCTCTGAGCTGCTATCACCGTCTGAAGAAATGCAGCACTCCTGACCAAAAACAACCAATGTTGCTGCTCAATGTTCAATGGATGAAAACATTATGGGTTCACCGTTACAGGGAACCCGTAACTCCGGAGGAGGACTCTGATGTTGGGGCAGCTGTTTCCACTCCTTCAGACTGCCGTTTGAACAAGAAAGACAAAAAGTTGCCGTTTGTTGTTGAAAGACGGAAACAGAAAGCCCAGCTTGCCGCAAACGGTGAGCTCTAGCTAGACGAAGTCAAAAGAGGCTTTGAATCAACAGTCATCATTTTGTCTTGATCTGTCATGTTGATCTCTATCAAACTGAAGTTTGTGGTTGTGAAATGACAATACACCACAGATGATATCATCATGGATAGATGTGAAGATTTAATGTGGGTTCATTATTACTGACTGAAATGGTAAATGCACTGAATTAATAAATAAATAAATTCGTACACCTATTAGCATTGGTGGCTAGCTTGGGTTAGCTGCCTTGCTCAGGTGCACATCAACATGTAACAGGAGGAAGCTGAAATCAAACCTTCAGTCTTATGGTAAACATCTGTTCTACCCACAGTCTGAACTACAATCCACCCAGTAAGTCTTTTGTATTTCATTGTTTATTTTTAAATGAATTTAAAAACCCTTTTTAGCTGTATTTTCTGTAAGTTCTGAAGTTGATGATGTGTTGGAGGCCACAAATAGTCACAGTGTGAAAGGTGATGTGAAATCTGAAACACGAGAGTCAGGTGAAATCCATATCTGCATCTAAAAGTGACCTGCTGCATTAAAATCATGGCTAAACAAAGTTGTGTCATAAGCTGTAATTGAGGCTGCAAATTCAGAGCGTGGCACGATGTCAATAAATTGATCGCGGTTGATTAACCTTTAACTCTGTTGTTCATAGGTGTCAGAGGCATAGACTGGCTTTAAAGAGAATTGTTTTTCTGCAGCAACTAAAAAGCAGCTTCATAATTGTGATTGATAGAAATATTTATTGAAGTGAATCTATTCTTGGCAGCGTGGTATTTCTGGAAAATATGGCTGAACCATTTAGCAAAGAAAATGAATGAATTAATCTCTTGCTTTAATTTGATCTCAGCAGATGCATAGTGTGCATTAATTTAACTATGTCAGGCAGATTTACACATGTGGACAAACGTTCACAGTGTTTGGTGACAGTGTCAGCTCATTCAAAGCCACCACAACGGCTTTCCTCTGTTGTTTGTCCACTACGACAATGTCTGGTTGGTTCGCCCTTACCATTTTGTCTGTCTGGATCTGGAAG
>CAEFZX010014036.1:0-93476 GCA_903066825.1 Alfaro cultratus | reverse complement strand
AGCCTGTTGTTGCCTCTATTCTATTTGTATTGCCTTTCAAGATGACATGTCTGTTCTTGGTGTTGGATTTTATCAAATAAATTTCCCCCAAAAATGCGACTTATACTCCGGTGCGATTTATATATGGATTTTTCTTCTTTATTATGCATTTTATGGCTGGTGCGACTTATACTCCGGAGCGACTTATAGTCTGGAAAATACGGTAATTACAAAGTCTGTACACAAAATCGCCTTTTGAAAAGAAAGCTCTAGTTGAGAGCAAAGCACCAGACTGAAGACTTTTGTTTTTGGTAGGAAGAGAGAAAAGAGTAAAATTATAAATCATGCAAATGGAAATTATTGAGCAAGCTGTAATTTATTATGCGATTAAATGATTTATTGCTTAATGTAACAGACCTAATATTAAACAGAGACACAAATAAATCAGACAATCATCACTGACTCTAAGCAAAGATATCTCTCCTTTAATTTGAACTCAGTTACTACTTCTAATCAATAACTTTCTGCTGTTATTTTTGTTTTTTATGGGCAAAGAAAAAAAAAACGGAATTCGTGAAAAATCGGGAAATTGCACCAAAAATATGGGTATCAACCAGCTGACAATCAGTGCAACTCTGATCAAGTGGCTCTGTTTTTGTAGAAACAGATTGACTATCCACCAAAGCTCCTGTTCGGACACATATACTCAACCGTCTCCTCTTCCTCCTCTCTTGCCCTCCAGGCTCAGCAACGCAGCCCTTCAGCCCCTTCTGGTTCACGGTGGAGCCCCAGGACACGCTGGCCATCCGGGGCAACTCCGCGGTGCTCAACTGCTCGGCGCACAGCGACGAGGCCTCGCCGGCGCGGATCGAGTGGAAGAAGGACGGCACCTTCATGAGTTTGGTCTCGGACGAGAGGCGGCGCATCCTTCCGGACGGCTCGCTGTTCTTCGCCCACGTGGTCCACTCAAAGCACAACAAGCCGGACGAGGGCACGTATCAGTGCGTGGCCAACATCGACAACGTGGGCTCCATCTCCAGCCGCACGGCGCGCCTCGCTGTTGCAGGTAAGGGGGTGGTTGATGGGTGCTTCAAAGACATGTGCAAGAAAATGTCTTTTAGATGTGAAGGGATGGATTCACTATAAACACTGATTGACTTCCCTCAGTTTTTCTGGCTGTAATTTTGCATATCTTTTTCCTTCCACTCAATTTTTCAATAATATTCTTGTATACGACTTTGTGAACACTGAACTTCTTTAACAATGACTTTTTGTGGCTTGCCATCTCTGTGGAGGGTTTTGATGACTGGACAGCAGTGAATCTGACACATCATAACATTTCAGTTTATTGGCTCTCACTTTTTCTGGCAGTAATGAGTCACTATATTTGAATTAGAGATTAAATTGAACTAAAGCAGGCCATCCAATGAATGAATGCTAGCACAGACTTAATATATTGACAGTTTATGGGCCATTACTCCAAACTGCACCACTTTGCATGACAGCAATTTAAATGAAGAGAATTTTAAAACACTTGGTGAAGATGGAAAATGTGCTAACACTGAGCTAATGTCGCATCTACTTCATGCAATTTGATAGATTCATTTGTAGTCTGTCGATGGTGTGTGGTTCTTAGTCTTGCTGCATTTAATGCTGGTTTCTTAAAATTTTTAGGAAAACTAATGTGTAAATTTACTAAATTTTTTATGAAAAGTACTGCAGTTAAAATTTAAACATCATGGTCAATATCTGAATTGATCTGAAATGCAGAAACATTGCTATAGAGCTGGACACGACAGATAATACATCTGATAGAAGATTAAGTACACAGAATATTCACTGAATTCCGATCCGGAAACGCACAGCATTCTGGGGGATGTAGGCAGAGGAAAGGCTTTAACAGTTCAACCTCTCACGGCCAATCAGGCAAGGTTGGTGGCATCAACTAACTTACCTACTCGCTCTTTGGTTACCTAGCAACAACCGTTTTAGTAACGCAGCAACAGTTTCAGGTCGTGTCTCATGACTGCTTAAAAATAATAATAATAATAATAATAATTAAAAAAAAACAACGGTGGGGAGTGAAAACTGTTCATTAAAAAGGAAAGATCACACCACCGGCTTGGCTACATTTAAAACAAAAAAACTTGATCAATAATTATCTATATTGACTGATATGAAAAGCTTAAGCCGTGATACGTTTTTCAGCCACATCGTCCAGCCCTACTTTACAGCCTTAATGCATCCATTTCTAAATAATCTCTAGAATGTTTACCACTGCACGGCTGTGGGATAAACGTGTTCTCGTGTAGCAGCCATAAATGCACAACTGCTCTTTGTGGGAATTTTTTTTTTTCTTCTTCTTCCTCTCAAACCATTTATTTTATCTTTAATAAATTCCCTCACCTTGCAGGAGCGCAAATGCATTTCCTCACTGGATAAATGCTTGTCAAAGGCTCTGTTTTTCTCATTGCTTCTCCCACACTGTGACCTCGCTCGGCTTGGGAACAGCCGGTGATGTCGGGATTATTAGGTGTTTTGAGTCAACTCATGCCCTGAAATTCAATTTGGAGCTGGAGGAGGACCCAGAATGCGCTTACAGTGAGCTTCCTGCTCCGGCAGGTTTAAGACACCCGAGAGAGGCCTCTTGTTGACAGTGAGGTTGTATATTACGTGCTTCTCAGACACTGAATCCCTGAGAGACGTTATTGCTTCGACTGTGATTGTTTTGTCTTTTTATGGCTGTCTGAAGCCTAAGTTAATAAGGCGTCGTGTTAGGACTGAAGACATTGAAAGAAAAGGGGTTTGTTTTATTACTTTAGTCGTTTAAATCTCATTTCAGGTTATCACCGTTCTTTTTACGACTCACTTTGGGCATAAATGTAATTAATTTGTGTTTTTAATGATTTAATTGAACTTCTGGAGGAGGGCTGAACAAACAACCCCAAGGATTTTTTAGAAACCGGAATTGGGATGCGCAATACTGAGTATATGGTTGATTTTCTGTCATCCAATCAGAATCAAAATTACACATACAGGCACACAGATTTTCAAATTTCTGGTGAAATGTCTCTTAACTATAGTTGTACATGCTTTTTCTAGCCATCAGTAAGCATTTAGCATAATTGTAGCTTGACATTGAAAGTGAGGACTCACTGTTCTGGGCAGAATTCTATAAAGGTCATTTAAACTTAGATTTATTTTCTGAAATTAAGGCATTTATAGCGTCTTAAATAAGTTTGTCTCAAATACATTAGTCACAGGTCTTAAATTTTGTTGTGGCAGAACTATTTAATCTTTTATGTTCTTGTAATAAGCTGCTAATGCTAATACTTCCTTGCTAGCTACTTGCTTGCTAGCACTACTATTTGTCTTCACATTTGCGCTTTAAAATATTTTGAAGTGCAAACGTTCTTTATGGCTACAGGCAGAGGTTTGAGTCACGCACAGACATCTTCACTCACTGCATTTCACTTGAGACAGTGAAACCTGCCGTTAGCAAGCTGCTCATACTAGCTAGTTAGCTTGCTAGCTAGCTCTTTGCGTCTATCAGGGTAAGCGTAAACTTAACAGAACGACGTTCGTCTGCACCGCTGGCTCGCTTATGTTGCCAACAGAAGCTAAAAGCCTTGAATTTGAGTTAGTGAGACCTGCTAAATCCCTGCTTTTTCTTTTGGTTTTATTTTCTTTTTCCATCCCCAACCCAATTTTAATTTTAACTATCCTTATTTCACTCGTTTAACGTTTGATTTCAGCTGAATTTGAACATAGACCTTCTCTTAAATTATCCCATTCACTTGGAGCAGTGCTCCAGTACCATGCCGGACAGTTGCTGCATTGTCCTTTGGGTTGAAAATACCACTTTGACGCTTCAAAACAAACTTTTTATTGTACAATCATTCTGCAATGACTAAAAGAATGATTCAAATAAATCATCAAAAAGCCCCGGATCATGGCATGATTCAAGGTCAAGATTATCACAGGTGAACTGTTATACCTGACATGGAGGTGAATTATCAGTCCGCTTTTTATCAGTCCGCTTTGTAAACTTGATAACGTTCCTACATTGGTGATGGGGCTTCACTGAAAAGTACAACAGTTTGTTGCAGATGATGTCGTCGCATCGTGACAGCAGTGATTAGTCCCCCAGGTGAGCCGGGCTCTATTCAATAATCTATTTCCAGACTTTCCCTGCCAAGCACAGTGGGTGGATACAGCAGCGTTTCAAACTATTTTATCACTCTTGAGTTTCACTCCAGCTGTGTGTTGGTCTATTTATGAATAATGAATTAGAACTGTGAATACCCACTCGCTTGAAAACAAATCCTGTTTTTTTCTTATTTATAAAGTTGGAAAATTTTGCATCAAGAGCAGTTCTGAATTACATCTTGCATTGCTGCAGGAGGTATCGTCTCCGTACCTGTGTGTGTTGCAAGGCAATTTGCAACGCTGGGGGAGTCACTTTGGTCACTTGAAGTTTCCATTCAATCGTTTGTAAACATTTTCACTAACAGTAAAATAAAATAGATCAAGAAGTAGGGATGCAGCAATATTAAATTTGGACCAATATCAATATCCGATAGTAACACTGCTGTTATGACGGATAACTGATATTTACCAATACATATTTCCCAAGACTTTTAACACTATCTAAATGCGACCACACTGCCTACATTGATTTTCTTCTTTAAACACTTCCATAATATGGCACATCTCTTTAATAGGGGGCTGTATGGACTTAAAGTTTTATCACGATATTTGGCTGTACTATTGTGATAACGATAAAAGTGACAATATCAGTTATTAGACCTTTTTGAATTAACTGTGTGTCTGTGACTGTGTGTCCTATAGTTCCACAAGCACAAATAACGGTTTTGAAAAGCATAATATAATGTATTGTGCTTCTTCAGGACACTAGTCACATAAGGAAATGTTATTTGAATCACTGAACTAAATGCACGTGGCAGCTGCATTTTAAAATGTTTTGGTATTTATTGATGCTTTCATTGAACAAACAGTGGAGAAAATTGTAAAACTATCAATCCTGACAATAAGGACAGTTCTGGGGGTTTTTAAACATCCTCCTTTGGAATTTATTCTGCCAACAATAAATCAAAATTCTTATAAGAAATTGATTACAATAAATGATAAACGAAACGATAAATGCCCGCCCTTAGTGAGCGCACCACAGAACTCATGAACCAAAAGTGTTCCTTTGTGTCCTTGTGGCAAACAAAAGCAGAGGTTCGTCTTGGCAAGACTCCACCAGCAACCACCAGGATTTGAAGAGCTAATTTGAAGGTTTCGATGCCTTGAACATTCATGAGAGACTTCAGCTGGAGTTTGTCTCCGCTTGTTATTCTCACAGCAACAGAGTGGATGCGTTTGTTTGGTCTGCTGTGCAAATCATACCTGTTCTCCCAGCTGGCTGGCCTGCAGTGCAAAGGAGAACTGTTCCACTTCCTGTTCCTGAGAAGCGCTCTGCTTTCAGATAGCACAACAGCCATTGGGGGATCTGTTCGGGTCAGCGATGATGGGATGTTGGATTCAATCAATTTCTGTTTGAACCGTGCGGCAGGTGAAACCTGTCAGCTATCATAGGCGCGCTCGTATTTATGCTGGATTCCTTTCCCAATAAAAATTCATGGACCTAAAGCCGTCGGCTGCTATGCACAAGCACATCAAGTGTCGAAACAGACGAGGGGCTGACGCGTTTACTCTTCTGCTCACACACATAAGCGCTGATACGGCGATGTGTCTCCGACCTGTTGGCAGGTGGCCAATAAAAGGTTAATTGCAGTCTAGAGAGAGCAGGCCATTAGGCCACCATCAGACCCTGGACCGATGGCGCAGGCTGGGGCGGAGTGGGCGTGACCTCCGAGATGTAATGACGGAGGGAGTCATGGATGGTTGGCGTGGCGTGGAGCAGATCTGACAAATACCAGGGATTGATTGCCGGGAGAAGTAAGGCTCATTCCACCTCTGCTTCCACACATGAGCGCCGTTGGTGCACCCACTCACCTTTGCCTTTCCTTTTACTCGTACAAAACCCAAAACAATCTGGATAGACGAAGCCAAAATAAAAATTGTTCAAAGTCATGTTATAAATGACTCACCCTCTCCAGAAGAAAATGTGGGACAGTTTTTCCCATTTGTTTTGGTATGTAAATTGGGATTTAACAGGATAAAATTCAGCTTCGTAACAAGCAAACCTCTGCATTCGGTGCACATGACTTGAATACATCACTGTTGGTGTTAACTTTCAGACTTACCTTGAATTAACTTTTATAAAAAATGGTTTTTATTTGTTAAAACTGTCACTACTTGTGACAGCATAATATGAGAGAGATAATTGAGCTACTACTGCTCTTTGACGAAATGTATGACTTCTGACCAAAAGCAACCAATCAGACGAAGGAGGAGAGTTTTAGTTCTGTCAGTCAATCTCATGTTCTTGCTGCCGAATGTGCTAATGGTGGAGAAACAACTTATCGTTGCAGGAAAACCTTTTGTCCGCTGTCATCGGTGACCATGCTAACTAGTCAGAGCATTCATGACACACTTTGCTAGCTGCATCGTACCAGAGAGCAATGATGGGATGAGCATCTCCACACGAAGAGGTGATTGAAAGCGCTAAAACCCGCCTCCTGCTTCTGATGGGTTGATTCTAATTAGCTACTGGCTCCATCGTCACCGCTTGAATCAGAATCCAAGGAAAGTTGTTCAACAAACAATAAGATACAGCAAACTTAGGTCTGATTGTGCACTTTGAAGAGCGTTTAATGGCTATAAAAGCGTCAGAAAACGGCGTTCACGAGTGGCGAACATTCACAGCAACCAGTCGAATGGAAAACTTCCAACACCTACCTGTTTGAGTTATGGACACATTATCCTCATCGCTGCTTGTTCCGGCCACTGCACCCATACAGCCATCCATCATGGCTCATGGATCATCAGAGTCATAAAACATAAAATGGCTGAAGTCCATGCAGATGGAACGCTCCCTTTTAACGCCCTCCATCGTGTTTCCAGATTTGCATTTCTCATCTAGATTTGGCACACCCTGACTTAAAATTAGCTTGTGTCAGGACATTTCATTCCAGGGATAACAAACTGGAAGCGAAGTGTATTATGACCTAACAGTGTGGCTGTGTCAGGCTGTAGAAAATCAAACCAGCACCAGGACTCTCTAAAGCAGGAACCTCTGTAGTGAAAGGAATAACACGTAGATGTCACTATTCGCATAATACTTACATATGCATATATACATATTATTTTCCTAATTGCTCAGCTTTGAAGCCTGACCTCCGTGCATGCTAGACGTCTCTGCGTCTTGTGCCAGTTCCTGTTGTGTCCAGTCTGCGTGTTTTCAGCCCGTGTGGCCAGTTGGATGCAGGGAGGTTGAGATGCAGGGAGGTTGAGATGAAAGAGAAAGGGAGTGTGGCCTCGTCGGTGCACAGCCTTATGTATTCAGTTTGCGTCTCTGTTCAAGGGAAAGGGGGAAATTACAGGGCAGAGGACGAGGAGCGGTGTGCAGCGGCGCTACGCCGGGACACGGAGCGAGACAGGAGTAATGAGAATCCCCGTCCGAAACGTCTGCTACCGTTCTCCCACGCCGCCGTTACCTCCCACCACCAACACGCTCGAGGTGAGCGCCCCCGCCGCCTCGCTGCCGCTTAACGCGGGAAACCCCCCACATGATGAAAACGGAGAATTAGTTTACTCTCCACTTATCTCGAAGTCTCGGTTTTGTGACCTCTCGGCGTATTCTCAAATAAATCAGCCTTTTTTTAAATTTTTTGTTCCTGGGTTTTTTTCCTCCCTTCTTTGTCCTGCTTTTCCTTATGTCCTCAAAAAAATTGAATGAAATAAAAAAAAAAAAGCTGCAGCATAAAAAGACAACAAAAGCCACAGGTCATTTCGCCGCAATGTAACGCTTCACTGAGATCTAATTTCTTCCTCCCCTCAGTAGTAGAAATAGAGTAGTAAACTGGTCGCCACGCTCTTCATGTGTCACCTTATATTTAAGCATGCTCATCCTTTGATAGAGTCGGACGCTCTTTGGGGGATTTAGGGGTGTCGGCAGATTCTTTAATCCCTTTTTTGATGTATTTTAATCCGCTTCTGACTGGGGAAGGGGAGCATTATAACCCCACCAACATGCTGGTTTGAAATAGTGATTGCATTGCTGCTGCATGGATAGCCCTTTGTGATGTTGTTCCTCACGTTTTGCTCAGACATGAGTAGATATATTAAAATCAGAGTGTATTTTTAAAAAACAAATAATACATCAGGCCCGTTTATAATGTTTAAAGCTATGAACATATAGAATGAAGTATAAAGATGACGTTAAAGGATTTCTGTACATTGCTCTATTGATGTTCTTTCTTTGTTCCTGTTGTTGTTGTGCGGATTAGCTAAATTAGCATTTTTATGGAATACATATATAATCATGTCCTTTCTTAGTTTGGGCATTTTTGATGCGGGACCAAAGATGCAGTTTGCTTTGAAACTTAACCTGAGGTCAGGCTTGTGTGCCATCCATTTCTGATGCTCTTAAAACTTCTTACCAGCTGGATTTAGCTGCTGTCTGACTTGAATTTTGCATGTAATTTTAGTTCGCTTATGATTCGATTTAAAGGCGGTGCTGTGATGAATTCTCGTTCAGTTTTCTTTCACAAAACTGTTCCATCAAAAACGTACAAATAAGGAACATGGAGAGTTGAACATAAGTGTTTGACAACTCCCATTCTGAAAGGGTAAAGGGTGTCTAAAGACTGACAAAATTCCCGGATGTTGATTACAATAAATTTCCGTGTTTAGACGAGGTTTAAATCCGCTGTGGTTGTCATTCTAGGCCACTGGGTGGCGCTGTTATTTTAGCATGTGGTCATGTGTAATTTGGTCAGAAGAAGAAATTGATGGCTGACTTCTGTCCTGGTTCACTGGTGTGATATATGGATATGACAATCTGTGAGGCCACATAGCTGCAAAATTTACCCAAATTGTTGTGGACCAACGCCCCACTTCACGTCATGCATCAGTTCTTACCACTAACACTCGCTAAAGTGCGCTAAGGTCACAACAGGTCACAACAGGTCACTGGATGTCATGGTAACACCAAAAGAGAACACTAACTCATGGTGGGAAATGCCATTCACTTTGTGTTCAACACTCTATATAAACCCCGCTGATTTTCATGCTACTCTTCCTTTGGTTCCACAATACCAGCTTCATTTCTGAAAGCTCACATGTGCTGGGAATCACCCGCTTGATTGGTGATTCCTGAACGGCCAGAGGCTCTACTTTGTGGAACCGCTTAATTAAAGAGGACAGTGTGACCTTAGGAACAAGGCAGCATAAAGGCTTGACGCTGAGATGCCATTGAAAGTAGCCAGGAGCTCTTTCATTGGAGATATTAATGTATTTTTATTGAGCTGTAACAGTGAACAGGTTCATTATTTTTCTATTCTTAACCAGTACTAAATATCGTTTATGATAATCTCATCTGACCCACATTGGGGGTAGGAGTTACTGCCTGTTGAGGTAAATAAACCAAAATAAGAGTTGCTAGCAAATTAGTCCAGGTAGACTTGGCTCTCTAAAGTAGTTGGAAAAGCACAACACATCTTCAATCAAAACGCAAATACTCCAAGAGAATGCATATAAAGAACGTCTCTGGTTTAATATGCAACAGCCAGCAGGGCTGGGGAAGGTTTTATTAAAATATTACTCGAGTTGAACAGCATTTTAAGCAGCTGCAGAGTCCGTGCTTTTCTCAAACATAAGCAGACACTCAAAGCAGTAAGAATTGCATCCTTTATCTCCGCTTAAAAAAAACTCCCAACAAACGCTGTTATCTCCGTGTAATAAATTCTACTGTCACAGACTCGGCTAAAGCCGCTGAGTTGTTTTGTTATTTCAGTCATGTTGCAGCACACATGGAATATCGGAAAGTCATTTAGTGATTCACATCACTGAAATATCATCACTAATGGTTATATTTTCCTCCTGACGTGAGTTGGTCTCTTGACCTTTAGCGCGTGATTTAAGATAGCGTTGACGACATTGTGGCTTTATTTGGAGAGGCCATTGACAGAAACTTGACTCTCGTGTTTTATGTTCTTTAGATTAAGATCGTTTCCAGTTGTGATTTTGATCTTTGAGCAGTACAGACTGAAAGCTGGGATAAAACACCTTTTTAATGAAAAATTACCTGATGATATAAACAGTTGAGTACAGTTTGGAGGGCTAGCCAGCCGAAGACGCTTGTTCTCCACTCGTTTTGTGTTTCTACCAGAGGAGCACAGCTCGTTTTCTTGTTCAGCCATTTCTTCCTCTCTGTATCATTTCTCCCACTAAATTACCCTGTTGTCCTCTCTCTTTACCTCTTTATGCTGCCTCCCCCCGCAGGCCTCTATTGTCCCTCTGTTATGCTTCCTTTCTTTCCTCCCTCTGCTGACACCTATAGTGCAACCTCTGCTACACACACACAAGTTTGCATTTCTAACCATATTAGGACTTTTTATTGACTTCCATTCATTTTAGTAACTGCGTTTATGCATAATCGCTATGCATTACTAGACTATTCCTAACCTTAATCAAAGTTTAATTCACAACTTACCCCTGAACCTAACCCATAACCCTAAACAATAAGGTCCATCATATTAGAACCAGGCTTTGGTCCCCATAAGGCCCATCAGTCGTCAGAAGGTTAGTAAATATGCCAGAAGTGGTCCGAAGTACTATAGCTAAACAAGTACACACACGTTCCAAATAAGATTTTTCTGGTTTGGTCATTTATGGAGAATAAAATAGGAAAAAGAAGTAGAAGAAAAGGAGCAGAAAAAATATACATCTTCAATTTATTCCTGTCCCATTGTCTAAATTTTTAGTCCGTCCATCTATCATCCGTCCATCCATCTCTCTGACAGCTAGTTCATGAATTCTTATATCAAACCTTCTGACATTCAGTCCATCCATCCATCCATCCATCCATCCATCCATCCGACTTCTAGTTTTTTCACTGTAAAACCGTCTGTTATTCAGTTGATCCATCGATTCATCCAACCTCCATTTCTGCCAGCCAATACATAAGCCAAGTATTCATAAATGAAAAGGAAAACAACTATCTAATAACTGTTGATGTTATGAATGGCACATTGAGTAATTGCTGTTTAGTCTGCAATCTGTAAGCTTTGAGACAATCTCTCAGTGCATTGAGTAGCATTGATCTTTTTGACAACAACCGTCCTCAGAAGCACACACTCGCTGAGTTGCCGCATTACTTGAACTATTATTTGAGTGAAATATCTAATCCTGTTGCTCAGCTGTGCACAAATCACTGCATTATACATGTTAAGATGTGTGGCAACAGAAATAACTCCCATAATAGGCAGCCGTAATCATGCCCAATTTGAGTGATTACGGAAAAGAGGATCTGAGCCTGTTCAAAGTAGCTGAGCTTTGTAAACACTTTCTGCTGTAATCATTTGCTGCGGCTGTTGTCTCCAAATGCACACGCTTTCACTTGCCAATATGTATTAGACTGCTTTCAGTTCTTCGGGATACTTTCGACAAGACGTCTGACATTTTTCTCAGAGATTCTTGTCCGTATTGACGGGATAGCTTCATGCAGTTGCAGCAGATTGTTCGACTGCACGGCCATGATGTTGATCTCCCATTCCACCGCATCCTGAAGACGCTCTTTTGGATTGAGTTATGCTCAATGTAGAAGCCTGTGGTGTACAGCGAACAGATAGAGATGATTTGAGCTTATGATTTATCCATTCTCCTCTACATAGTTTTTTTTTTTCTCAGCAGAACTGCGTCTTTCTTTACGTTTTTCAGACCATTCTTTGTAAATGACAGACAGTTGTGTGTGAAAATCCCAGAAGATCAGAAGTTTCTGAAATGTATACCACATTCAAGTAACATAAACCTTTTTTTCTCTAGTCTCTATATTTTTTATTTTCCTAACCATAATTTTCAGTTTGAACTTCAGCAAATCTTCTTGGCCATCTTTAGATGTCTAAATGCATCGAGTTGTTGTCATGTCATTGGTTGGTTTGCTAGTTTGCGTTAACAATAGGGGTGCACTGATAAATCAGCCCCAATTTCTGATGGTCACATAAAGAAATTGATCTTATCTATGATCTTGTCTACCTCCGCAAAGGTTTTGAAATGAGTCTCTCTGCCGTGAGAGAGGACTGACTGACAGACTGCCCACCAAATCATTTCTGCATGTGTGCAGTTAAAAATAATCACCCAAATATTACCAACTTACAGACTTTGTTGCTACATTTCTACAAAAAGATCCGTATCGACCAAAATCAGGAGTTGGGAGATAAAACTGTTGGGCCAGAAAACTGGAATCGCTGCATCCGTAGTTAACAATTTACCAAGCATACCACTGTAAATGGTGAAATTTAATTGGATGATAAGATCTCAACATGCTATGCTAGCTTCCAAGCTACTTGCCTTAAGGCAGGTGTTATTGTAGTAGGGCCTGGCCCTCTGTGCAACATTCAGGTGGAACAACTAATCTCTTAAGACCACTGATGCCTAAGTGGTGGAATAATCATCATTATGGATAGTCCTTAGTGGAAATCATGGATCAGTGACCTGGTTTCCCTTCACTCTGATTACATGTACTAGGAAGAAACTGTAAAAAAAAAAATTAAAAAGCAGGACAGGAACTGAAATCTTCATATTCTGAAAGGAAAACAGCAGACATGTTTGAATGAATCAAAAGTTGTGTTTTCAGTTTTACCAGATGAGTCCGCGGAGGACACGGAGAGAAAGACTGATGGAAGGTAATTCTTGGTCTAATGTGGGACTTTATGGAAACATCCATCCTATTTCTTTTCCCCTCCCCTGTGGTGGATGGCAGTAGGAACCGGGTGTCGGCAGGGAGCCTATCGGGACGCAGGTAGATGACAGCTTCCATTTTCCGAGTATTCACAGACTGATTAGGTCCTCTGGGTAGGTGGAGAGGCTGATGGAGGCGGCCCTATCTCTTCTCTCCAGACACCTCAGTCCCTGATGTGTGTTTCTGCTTGTGTGTGTGTGTGTGTGTGTGCGCGCGCGTGTGAGCGTGGGAATTTACTCCCATGCAAATTAATTGTCTTTTCTTCTAATAGATTTTTAATCGTGTTTGTCGCTTGTCGTCTGTCCGCATCTGAGCTGTTCAGATAACTGCAAAGTTTTGAGCTTCGCCGCAAGCTGAGATGATCGTATCTGGACTGTAACAACAGATGTTGTTCATACAACACAATCAATTGCTGATAAGCTGTGATTCTACTCCAACGGGTTCTTTGGCTCTTTGAAACAGTCCCTGGAAAGTTCTTCCCATGATCAAGTTTCACCGTGGTGGATGGTACACTAACTGAATATTTTAGTACCCTCTTTTTTAGCAGTAGTTGTATGGTTATCAATGCATGAATGCAGGTGTGTGTTTCCATATGAGAATGGGTATTTATTGTGATTAATTTCTTGGAAGAATTTAGATCTTATTGTTGTGTTTAAAACCTCTCAATGCTATCCATGTTGTTAGGATTGTTAGTTTTACTTATTTTCTCCACTGTTTTTTTCAATGACAGTATAAATAATTATCAAATTTGAAAATGTGTTCAGTTTAGTGACAAAATCCCACTCCTTTATGTGACTGTTGTCCTAAAGAAACGTATTAGAAATTAGTGTTTTTAAAAAGCAATATTTGTGTTTGTCGGATTATGATTACTTTGTCATGCAGTCAGAACAATACAATTACCTAAAAAAGAAGGAATACATAGTTTTTATCATGAAAGAGTTTTAATTTGGGCTTGTGCATAAGTCACAGAAACTGGAGCCTTACCTGTATTGGATCACTGACAGGATAATGATCCCCAAATCAGCTGCAAATCTGTTATGAGATGCAGGAAAAAGAAAAGATTCAATGTGATGCATTGGTCTAACGCCATACAATGTTGACTCATTCAAAACTGTGAATTGTTAGCACCGTCACCTTCCAGCAAGGGTTGGAATCCTGGTTGGGGTCTGTCTGTATGGAGTCTCCACGTTCTCCCCATGTTTGGGTCGGCTCTCACTGGGTACTCCGTCAATCACCAGACATATCTGTTGGGTTAATTGGTCTCTCTAATTTGCCTGTGTGTGTGTGCGTGTGTGTGTGTGCGTGTGTGTGTGTGTGTGTGTGTGTGTGTGCGCGCGCGCGTGTGTGTGCGTGGTTGTGTGTCCTGCATGTCTCTGTGCTGCCATGTGATGGACTGGGGACATGTCCAGGGTGTCCCCCGCCTCTCGCCCAGTGACCCTGCTAGGACAAGCAGATTCAAACAATGGCGAGATGGACAAATTCGTTTTTCCATGACTGTACACACAATCCAGTCATTCCACTGTGATCTGACTCAATCCAAACCAGTTCGGTTCTGATTCAGATGTAAATATTGTTGCATATGTATCTGCAGAGAGTTTTTCGGTATTGATCGAGTTTCTTGAAATGTCTGCCAGGATCCACAATCAGAATTCTTCACCACAAAGAAGCCAAATTTGGAAACACAGATCAAAGCATTACTTCCAATCAAGCCCGGGCACCCTGTTCAGCCTCGTTCAGCAGTACCACGCTGCAGCCGCTGTGTGCTAATGAGAGTTATTATTGACTGCTGCAGTCAGCAAATGAAGATAAACTTTCCTAATGACTTCCCAACACTCTCTTGATTCCTGCGTGTGAAGCTGAACGTCATCTCCCGGCCGTGTTCCCAATGTGTGTGCGCACGTGGCTCACTGATCACGGCTTCACACCCATCGTCAGAGATTTACTTTAAATGGTCCCATTATGATTCTGGACCTTACAGAAGGAATTTAGGTGTTGCAAAGAATCTGGCTGCTGGCGTGACGTGCTAATCAGATTGAATGTTTTGTCTCACAGCCATCTGTTCTGAAATGTCTGCCTGTACGTGATTAGCATAATTGCGGCATGCTACGCGTTTCGGTTGTGCCCATCATCTGGTAAACCTTGGATCATGTGTCAATGACTCTGACTGTTTTTGATATATTTTCCAAATCTAATGTGAGGGTTTAAATTCCGGATCGCACACTTAAAGATTGCACTTTCCACACCCGTCAGTTTCAATATGCAATTATACGTCAACGCTTTGCCTTTGAGGTGCTTTTACAGGGCGACGAGGCAGATTTTTGAAATCAATTATTCAACTTCTAAATGATTGCATCACATCCAAATCTAAAATCGCCCGTGTCATTTCCAAACTAAAAGACCTCTGTTCACTGTCTTACGGCTTGAACAGATGACTTGAAGAGGTGTTTTCCCTGCAGAAAGTGGGCGTGGTGTTTAATGCCAGGTAGAAAAATGTCACTTTAAAATTGGGTTAAAGGCTTCATTCTGAGCTGTGGAACAGCTCAGGGACCAATCCATCACTTCAGCATCCGTCTCTTAATCTGCATTTTGAGAGTATTCTGTTTGTCCTCTTCTCCTTGATTAAAATTCACCGTCTGCGTCCCGCTCCTTACACGCAGAGACACCCACAGTCCTCATCGTCCTTTAGTCTACAAGCGCTCATCCAGGTCTGTGTGTAGGAGTTAGTTTCAGGGTTTTCATATGAAAACGTCCCCTTCTTTCAAAGGTAAATTGGGCTTCACAGCGCTTTTGAACCCAAAAAGAGAGTTGACTCTCACAAATTCCCTCTCTCGCTCTCTCTCCCTTTTTTCCTCCCCTCTCCCATACCTCAGGGGAATCCTTTGAAACGCACCTTCAGTCATCAGACACAGAGCAGAGACCAGACCTTTATTCCAGACTGACACGGTGCTGTCAGAGTTTTTACATTCAAGGTGACTCCTCTTGTGCCCTGCCCTTGAAAAGATTTCATCTGTTTTTGGTCATGTGTCCGTTTTGGATGCAGTTTTATTTTCAATTTGTGCCACTTTAAGGGCCTTAAATGTATTCACAACATTTATGACTGAGCGACGAGTAACATCAATCCATTTTATTGGAATTTGGTTTGGAGGAGGAGAAGAAAAATAAAAATGTGGCACACAATTGTGTTCATCCACCTCAGCGCAAATTCCCCAAAATAAAAATATCACTTACTTTCAGCAGTCATGTAGCTAGTAAACACTGTTCCTGCGACTGTTGACAGGTTGGTATTCGCAGATTCTGCTATAGCAGATTTTTTAGCTGAACTTTAAATAACTCGCAGAAAGTTCAACCATTGGCAGATTTTTTCTAAAGCATTATTAAAGTATTTGAACAAAATGCAACTTGAGAAGCAGAAGTGCCTAGGTGCAATGCTACTTGATACACTATTAACTGGTATTTGCAAAACAGCCAGTCCAGAAACTGTATTTATTTTTCTTGTCCCAGATTGGCTACACCCCAAAGACCAGAGATATGGACAACGGTGGATGTTAGCTTCTGCGGTATTGCAAAGGCTGTTTCCAGTTTGAGTATTAATGCACATTACAGTATACTTAATGTTATAAGCATTTCTAGAGGCAGTCTGAAATATTCACAGATTTTAGCAATTAGCTAACACTTGCTAATATTGGGGTTCCACTCTATAGACCTCACTGGTTTGTAATTTAATCTCAGTATTAATCCATCTGTTCTGTGAAGGCCTTTGAGGTTTGATAGAGAGCAATAGGGAACAAACTTTCAAAGATGAAGGAATGCTGACAGTTCTAGGAATTAGGCTCCTAAGCAATATCCTTACAGTTCACTTTCTAATTACAAGACGAGAAGAGTTTGGTAAAATCGGAAACCTACCAAGATGTATCTGCTCACCTTAACTGACAGGCTAAGCAAAGAGAGTATTGATTAGAGAAGCAGCCGGAAAGCTCCTTGTTGCTTTGGTGGAGGAGCAGAAATCCACTGCTCAGGTGCAAGAATCGGTTGACGGACTCGCATTGAAAATACAGGCTTAAAAATTGATGCTCACAGTGCCATCCACCCAATCAGACTGGGCGTGTCCTGTTTTCCAAGCAGGGAACAGGCAAAAGTTTCAGATTTGTCTCCCAGTGGAGATGCATCCTAAAAGCGGCAGCTGTGATTGAATGTTAACTTACTGTTAGATTTAAAAAGAAATATCACATGTTATTCTCCTTCTACTTCACCATCAGTGATCTATAAGATAAAATCCCACTCAGTACATTGAAGATGCGTGAATTGCAACGTCTGAGTAAAAACATGTGACTATGGGTAGATTCTATTAGCTCTCCATGTAAATAAAACATGTGTGAAATGCATATTTTACTTCCCTTGGCTGGTGCTGAGGGTGCAGAAATATGGTGCGTTTCATTGCGCGCAACGCACCGAGAGAACTCCTCGCCTTGAGCGCAGATGGAGAGCACCGAAGAAAGCAAAGTGTGAAGTGCTCAGCTGGTGAGCATCTTGGTTTCTTATGCTTCGGAGACCAACATTATTTATGGATCGACTTATTTTGCAGCATTTCGCAATTGCTGAGGGGTGGTCCGGCTTGCGTCTGAAAGGTGTCCTGATAAAGTTTCGAGGGTGTTTCGCTTCGGTTCCACTCAGTCTGCGCATCTCCCGCTTCACCAGGTTTTACTGCCTTCAAAATGCTGTTTTTATGCTTTTTATATCTATAACAAACATTTGAGTTCATCTTAATTGATAGTCTTCCTTCATCCTCACTTGGAGGTGATGTGAAGAAGGGAAAAAGGAATCACGGTTGTTGAGTATTCCTCTGTGGCAGAGGGGAATACAAAAGGTGAGATTTAATAGCGACTGGAACGTGCCCTGGAATAAAGGCTGTTGGGTGGGAGCTGTCAGATCCTGTTCAGGCCTGCTCGCGCACCACCTCCGCCTTAATGCGCACGGGCATGACGTGTGATGCAGACAGGAGTTGTAGGAACACAGACGAAGTGTGAAAGGAAGAAAAAAAAGCAAGTGTGAAAGCAAGGAAGTGATAGGTTGTTTGCATGAGCAGTTCAGACTTACGTAGTGTGTGCGTGTGTTCGTGTGTGCGCGTGTGTGTGTGTGTGTGTGTGTGTGTGTGTGTGTGTGTGCGTGCGTGTGCGTGTGTGTGCATCCTCCTCATCTTGCCCTAAACTCTACATGCTATGGCCCCGGGGACCGGGTGCAGACATTCCCCTTTCCCCCACTGCCGTCACGGACCTGTTCATCGGCGGCTGAAAGCTGTTGTGGTGTCAAATTCGCTGGGATGTTGACGTAGGATTTCGAAGGCTTTCGACCATCTGAGCTGAGCCTGATGGGGCTTGATGGATGATTAATAAAGAATAAAGGCTTGCGGTGGTGAAGTGGAAGTCTTCCTCCTGCTGATCACATCAATGTGTGGCATTATGAGAGTAGCTTTTCTTACAGTAGATTGCATCCTGTTGTTTCAGAGGTCAGCAATCTGCATCCTCTTTGTTTTCACACGCACTGTAGTCATGAGAGGTCTGCAGCAGCGTGTTCTTTTCCGAGTAACTACAATTTTGTGCTTTAATCCTCCCCTTTGAGTGCTACAATTTAGCTCCCAGATGTCAATTTAGCTTCTATTTACTGTTGGTGAAAACAAGGCAAGCTCAGATTCAGACAAAGCATTTCAATGTTGAGGATATTCACCAATAAGGTCCAGTTTTCTTCATGCTGGAACTTGTTGGTGAGGCATCAAGTGAATATTTTGTCCTTGGTTTCTGTGTTGGATTGAGGAAAAACAGGCACGCATAAGGATCTGTAGGAGTTTGACAAATTGGGATGGCTAGACAGCTGGTTCCGTGCACATCCACAACTGCATTTCCTGTGGGGTTACACAGTCTGCAGAGGTTAGGATCTATCGATGGTGATCTAAGGAAGGAGCAGTGGGAAACTGACAGCAGGGTTATGGGCGGCCAAATCTCGAACGATACATGTGGGGAGCGAAGGCTTGGCCTGTGTGGTCCAACAGACCCAATTGCTGAGATTGGTGAATAAGTTAATGCGGCTTCTATTAGGAAGGTGTCAAAAAATGCATCTCGGTTTGTTGGCTATGCAGCTGCTTAGCCGCAGGCCTAGTCAGTATGCCCATACCGACCTGTGCCTACTATAGAAATGCCAACATTGCGTCTGTCAGCATCAAACCTGGCCTGAAAAACAAAGCATGCTCTCAGAAAAATGGTGGTTGGTGTTTCAACATGTCACAGCGAAGGCTGGTGTTTTCTGGCAGACGGGTTGAACATGAGCAGCCTTGTTTGTTCTCATCATCAAGGGATCATGAAAGACCTGCAGACAGGAGGGTTTGAACTTTGACTGTCAAACAAGGCCTGGTTTGATAGATCATGTTTTCTTTGACATAACGTGGTTGTCCATTATCCAGGGAACATGTAGCACCAGGATGCATTATGGGAAGATGGTAAGCCAGTAGAGAATGTGTGATGCTTTACCTAAGCGTTGTTGTAGACCATACACAGTAGGGATGCACTCATATGAACATTTGGACCGATAACGACATTATTACTGTTATGTCTGATAACAGGTTCTCATATTATATATATTTTCCCACCCTTTCAACATAGTAAAAAGACATTTCTTTTACTCAGCTATACATTATTCTGTACTTTATTGTTATCAACGTTGTGTTTCTTTGGTCACATGACCAAACAAACTCAACAAGATCATCTCAGTCCCTGTTCGCAAACGCAAATGGCAAAAAGATTGAAATCAGTATCGACTGGTAATATCGGCCCAGTTTTATTTTTCTGACAGAAACGATAAGTTAAAAAATGACCAACATTGGCCAATACCAGTATTTTGTGTTTCTATATACATCCTTACATAGAAAGAGATCACTTTAGCCTCTGAATGCACACTAGAACAAAGCAAACATGGTTTAGCAATGGTCTGAGGAGCACAACAGCAACGACGACGACTGTGAAATGTGGACTTGATCCCCTAATTGTTCGCACACTTTCAGCTGGTCTACTGGAGTCAATTCACCGTCACACTGTTAGACTTGTGTTGATAATGTTGTAACTAATTTTTGGATGTGTAATACTCTTTTAATGATAGATTTGCATGCAATTATAAACCAAGATTTTCAGGGTCTGGACCACATTTCAGTCTGGGATCTCGATGATTAAGATTTTCTTTTCACTGATTCTGACTTCAACTCTTATTAGGCCATGTACTTAATATTATGCAGGAATCCAAGTCGGGGCCTCCCGACTTCCCACATTTTGACCCAAACAAGACAAAAGAAAACACAGGATCCTGAACAAACAGCGACTGGAGCAGATTAACTTCTGCTCTGCGATCAAATGTTAATTAACAGTTAGTAATTAGCTGCATGAACACAAGTTTTTGAAGTCGTTCCTGAAAGGAATTATTCAGAATTTTCTGCCTAATTACTTTAATTATGAGCACATGACAAATGTTTTATTTCAGGCACTCATTTTTCACCAGGTTTTTTTTATTAAATGCAATCCCTATACATTCTGAATAGATAATGTTTCCTTGTAAGAGCTGCGTTTTGAAGTAAAGAGAACATAAAATCTATCTCTTAGTCTTCTCTTCCTGTATTATCCATTTTATATTTAATGACTGGCCCTCTTCAAGTTCAAAGAGGAGCTTCTAAACCAGATCTTAGGTGCTTTTAAGTCCCTTTCTGGTGACTCAGACTTCGATCAGTCTAACTGTGATTTCCACAGGAGGTATAATATTATCTTTAAAGATTGTTGTGCATTTTATTGGTTGATTATGATTCAACCAGAGGGTCAGAACTCTAGGCTATTGAGAAATGATTGCTTCCTGGAGGTTTGGACTCTGTTGAGATTTTAAATTTGACCCAGTCGCTAACATTTGCCTGTGGCATATCTACTGCACCAGTTCTACGCTATGAGACTTACTGGAAATTGCCTGCGCTATAAACAGTCATCCTCCAATGCGAAAAGAGAAGTGTGGAGCCGAGTGAGGCGGCCATTAAGGTTCAATATTTGGAAGCGTGACCTATCACTTCCTCGGCCGTCATTATTAAAACTACACAGACTACAATTCTAAAGCAGCACAGAAAATTGCCATTATCGTTCACTACTTCTCCTGTTCGCCGAATGCCCCCATTGAACTTCTACCTGGGAATCCAATTCAATGGGAAATAGCCAAGACTGTGCTGAAGCAAAATTATAATGGAGCAGAATTGTTCAGGAAGGCTATGGCCAGGCTAGGCTGTTCCAAAAAGTCTGAAGCCATGGTTCTCAACTGGAAGATGGTTGAAGACTGACCCCCAACATGTCAATCCACGTTAGGGGTCAGTCATTCCATCAAGCTGAAGAATTCAACTTTTTCTCAAATAAAAATTTGGGTGCCGTTTCAGTCCATCATGGTATGGAAACAGCTGAGTCAGTAGAGAAACTTGTCTATTACTCACCTGTATCTAAGATCATGACTGAAATGTAGAGCGTTGGTCTCAAACTGCATTCCTTGAGAGTCAGACTCCTGCAACTTATAGATGTCCCTTGTCCTCCACACTTGAATTAAATGGTGAAACTGCCTCACTAGCATACAGTCAAGCTTTACAACGCTCTGCTAATGAGCTTATATTGGAACCTGGTGTGCAGAAGCAGGGAGATACGTATCTAAATGTTGCAGAACACCGGCCCTTGAGGACCGAAGTTTGAGACCAGTGGTGTAGAGGGATGTCTGATTTCCCCCTTGTCTGGATCTTAGATAAGCAAATATGTGGAACCGACCCGTGGCTACAGGGAAGCATAAAAAGATTTTAATCCATGCAACATACGGACATTAAAACAAGCCCTTAGCGCCTTTATGAACCGGCAGGCTTGCACTATTATAAGATCAGCGTTTATCATTTCTTCTCTCAGTGGTTTTTAATGTTGCAGGCGATCTGTTTGTGCAGTTTACCAACCATTAGACTCTCACTCTGTTCGGTGACACTCGTTATGGCACCTGCTCTGACTGAGGGCACTTCATCACAGATGGACCGAGGTAATTGGCGACGCCATTCTCCCGGGCGATCCAGATGTTCTGGAGATCCTTTGTATTCGCTTCCATTAGTGTTGAATATCTGATTAGAGTGCCTTCGGTGTTACTTTGTCCTGTTCACTCCTCTTGATGAGATCATTTCAGAACCCATTGCCCTGACTCGTGCAGTTTTACAGAAAAAGATCGACATTAAATGGACAAAAATTACAATTCGAAGTCTGAGAGAGAATGACGACGTTACCAGAGTGCATTGTTGCTTCACGGTGTGTGATCAACATCCAGACGCGAGCCCCGCCCTCCAGCAGCTCATTCGGCATGCGTAGCAGCGTATTCGCTGTATTTGATGTCTGTGTTTGCTGCTGATTGTTTAGTCTGTCATTCGCAGTATCTGCCTCTTCTCCAGACATATCTAATGAACTCTGAAGGTGCGTTGCGTCTCACTTCTACACGGGCAGATTTGCAGCGCTGATCGTGTCAGATCGTTCACCATAAGTGCTGCTGCCAACGTTCACTGGAGCATCTAAAGAGATTCTCACATAGACACAGAAAGGGCCAATCTCTTTTTAACTGTATAAGGGTTTACATTTGTGACAGATGCGTCACGTTTGTTTGTAATAGCACATTTCAGCAACAAGGCAGTTCAAAGTGCTTTGCGTCATAAAAACATCATGCAGTCACCAATTGTGAAACAAGCAATAAACATTACATTTTGTCAAATGCCATCATCAATACACAAATATGGAACTTCTAAGTTAAATGTTATTCTGTACTTGTTGTTTATCTTGTTATATTCTAGTTTGGTCAGACATTTTTATGTTTATAACCCAAATCAAAACATAGAAAGTATGATTGGGCAGTAAATAAAAAACAATATATATCACAATAAGCACATGATCAGTATCAATAGATAGTACATCTGATGGAATATTCAATATATAGAGAATATTCACTGAATTCAGAACCGCACAGCATTCTGGGAGATGTAGGCAGAGGAGTGGCTTTAGCCGCTTAATCTCTTATGGCAAGCTAAGAAAGGTTGGTGGCATCAACTAACTCACTCATGCTTTGGTTACCTAGCAACAACCTGTTGAGTTAATTGCGCAGCAGCAGTTTCAGGTTTTGCTGCCGTGCTTCATAACTGCTTAAAAATAAAAAACTGTGTAAAGCCATGGATAAAACAGGAAACGTCATGACACTAGTTTGGTAATATTTCAGATATTAAAAAAAACAACTAATCAATAATTACTAATATTGAAAGGTATCAGCTGTTATAAAACACCTGTTTTGTGATAGATATTTCATCCAGCTCTAATAGGACATATTCAGATTTATAAATTAAGCATCACTTTATGTACATCCAGCATGTTCCAGAATCATCTGCACCGCTGTGAACTTATGTACACACATCGAAACGCTGGTGTTTTTGATCGGTAACTTCGAACAAAAACACACATCTCATTTGTGTGTGGAGATGGCAGTGGGAGGAAAGAGCCGCTAACTGGCGCTAATTTGCCACGGCGTCACACCTCTTGACGAGGTAAACGATGATGAATTCTCCTGGCCACGGCGGCCGACATCACCGCCTCCGTCTGCAGCTGTGTCTTCGGAAGCATCTGCTGCTCTCAAGCTGCCACTCTGCAGAGCAGACAGGAGCGAACTCACATGAACACAACGTGTTAGCTCATGTGCGGATATGAGTTCACAAAGAAAATGATCAGACTCACTATAGAATATTTACACCAATCCTGATGAAGTGCTCCTACTTCCGACACTCGGGAAGGTAATTAAACTCTGAACTTTCTTTCTGATTTAGTGACGTTACAATTGCAAACTTTATAAAATACCTTATTGGTATTTCATGTGACGTGGAATTAACACAAATGAACACATGCTTTTCAATTGTTTGCACATCTATTGGATTGTTTTGTGTGGAACAATTAAAGGAGACTAGAAGGAGAGTATTTGTGAAGATCAAATTTCTCATGTTTTCACAGATTCTCAATTGGATTTAGGTCTGGACTTTGACTAGGCTGCTCTAGCACAAAAAAATCCTTTAATTCAAACTATTCTATTTTAGTTCTTGCTGTATGTTTAGGGTCTCCACCTGCTGGAAGGTAGAAACCCAATTTCTCCAGATCCGATTAGGTTTTCTTGTACAGTCATATTCATTAAATTAGAATATACTTCCTGATGAGTCTCGTCTGTCAGATTAAAATTACTTTGTGAAAATAACAAACTGTAAAATAATAGCCATTATAGAAGTATTAAACATATTGTTCATTAAGTCATTTCAGTTTTTAAAAATATTTTTTTCTGATGAAATATTCTTATTTTAAATGTGATCTTCTCATTACCTGAATGGAAATTCTTCATAATTAACAGAAAGACTTTAAAACTTTCATATATCGGAATAAAAGATATTTTTCAGATTTATTTGCTTGTAAAACTTTTCCGCCCGCTCTTTTAACTTTAAAAAAAAGCGTTAAAGTTGACTTGATAAAACATGAAAAAGTTAAGAGTATGCCTTTTGTTCAGCAAGGTTTCCTCTTTGTGTCTGCAGAGCATTTCCTTGTAACCAAGGTCACCAAATCCTGGGGAATGTTTCCCCACATGGCCGAGATCTAGATGCCCTCCATCTTCTAATCTCGCTTTTGCAATGACTGCTTATGTTTTTTTTTTCTTGCCTTAGCTGCAGTCTCGTATCTTTAAGAAGCAGACACCCATGGGAAGGTTTTTAAGAAAAACCCCCATCTTTTTAGAGTGTAAAGGTTTTTCTTTGAGTGTCAACAATCAGTAATAAACCTTGCAAATGGAGTTAACGGAAAATAAATCTGGCTAAATATCTGCACTGCGGTGGCTCTCCGTTTTTCCTCTGGCTTTGGACGAGCCTCTCAGCTTTATACATGTTTATAAGGCCTGTCCGCCCCGTCTGCTCCTCACTCCATCATTTGTGCTGAGGAAGATGTTCCCATTTTCTCCTTCTGCCATCCTCCATCCATCTCATTTCCTGTCAGGCTGCACTTGCTGGGGCTGGAGCATAAACAGAGCAACGGGGGCTGACCCCGATAGCATCTTCAAATGTGCCAGCAACACGGCCAGATAAGAAACCCGGCAGCCGCGCGGTCCCTCTTTACCAACCAGAGCTCCCTGAAATGTGCGAGATGGAACGGAGGAGAGGAAGGCCGATAGAGGAGGATGGATGTCGAGTCCTGGAATCACGCGAGGAATTAGAAACCGCCTGTGAGGGAAGGAGGAGGTCAAAGTGATGGAAAGCTGCCATGTGAGGAGGTTTCAACCATTTATCTCGTACCAACAGCAGGACGGGGTGTGTTTGTTTTGTTTATCTGGGTGACCCGGTGAGCTTTGGTTGGAGGTCTTCTGACCTGAAGGAAACGCCTCGCGAAAGATGAGAGAAAGTAAATTTTGCAAGCTGTGGAATGATTGACAGTCACTTTATTATCGCACAAGTGAGACCAGTGATGCTGGAGCATGCTCAGTAGAGCCTTCTCCCTCTACCTGATAACAAATAGAGAAGAGAGGAGGGAGGTGAGATGGAAAGCGTGTGTGTATACGCACGTTTATCTGTGGGAGTATGCCTGGGAATGTCCTCTCCCACGGTCTCCCCTGGCAACGACCTCTGACGAAGGTTATCCTCCAAAATGGTTCGAGATTGAGCCAAATTTCTTTTAATAAAATAAGACACTTTAACATGATTAAAGGTCTTAATGCAATCAGTATTGTTTCAGCTACAACTCAATTAGCTTTAATGAAAAGGGCTCCTCGGTTAGATACTGCGGGGTGTTAAATAGGTTTAGTCCCAAAGTGCTTCTTGGCTTGAAAAGTGAAAAGTTCCCCTCTCTCAGACTCGTCTCATTGTTTGATATCCGATACAGGGCACATCTTCCAATATGGCCGCTGGGGAAAAATAGGATTTTTCACAGGACAGGACAGGTGGATATAAAAGGTTGAGAAAAATCTTGACTTTAATCAAACAAAACTTTGGTCTTTGCAAATTTTGGGTGGAAAACTGAAAAATTCTCCCTTTTGTTTCTTTTCTTTTTTTTTTTGTTGCTTTTACAAACTGAGTAAATGTTTCAGAAACCCTAAGCTGCCTTTTAAAGAAGTTGGAATCAGTGCTGGATATTTCCATGTAGGTTTTAACTAGACCTTTGTTTGTCTAACTTTAATGTTAGACAAACTTTAGGACCACTGATGTTGGTCCTAAAGTCAAAACATCAGTGAAAATGTTCCACGTCTAATTTTTTTCTCAAAGCAATCTGTTTCATGAGGCATGTGAAGGATATAATTATCAGTTTCAGGTTGGGCCTGTTTTTTTATGTCAGATTTTAAATGACAGGTGTTCAAATTCAGACGAGATTGATGAATTACAGAAAGTGAAATAACCCTTTAGTTCTGGAGCAAATGCTAACTTCCAATGGATGAATGGACAGCTGGACAAACAAATGGATGGATGGGCAAACATAAACAAAAAAATTGGACGGACGGACAAAATATGGAGAAAAGTCATTTGGGTGGATGGTGGATAAAGGGTTGGTGAATCCAAATGGAAGTCTGGTTATAAAACCAAATATGTTGACAGTTGTCTTAATTGACAACATTTATGAACTTAGCTTTGCTGTATTGTATGTAAACCACATCGATTAACACATTTAATTAAACACGTTTATGGAACTGAAACGAATCGAAAAGCAGATATGATAACCGTGAGCCTTGTCTTGGTGTTGCTGTATCTGTTGGTCACCCTTCATCACGGTTTAGCACCTGTCCGTTCTCACAACAGGTAATCAGGAGGTGCCAACAATCTCACCCCGACGTGTCACTTCTCATTTACACGCCGTTGATTGTTGGATTTTATTGTTCCTTTCCTCGCCTCTCTCTCTCTCTGGCTTCTGAAACTCGGCTCAGTGAATGCGCTCCTTGTCACAGCTGTAACAAGTGTAACAAAGAGACTGTTTGGTGACATTTATTTGGAGCGGTTTTCTACGCTGTCTGTTTCTCTGAGTCGAGTCGCAATAAAAAATAAAAAAAAGAGAGAAATTGTCGCCTCAGCTGTTCTCCCAAACTGCAGCTGCGCCCTGCAGCAAGTCCCCTGATTGTCATAAATGTTTAGAAGGTCGCTCTTTGTTCAACATCTGGCCTGAACGCAGCGTGGTGTAGCCTTCCCAAACTTCCCTCCTCGTTCCTACAGAGCCTGCGGAGAGGTTCAGGCCGAGCACTCTTAAAGGAGTCAGCTGGGCCGCGGATCAAGCCTTTGATCACACCACTGCTACTTCAGTGAGCTTCTGTTTGGAGCTTTGTATTCAACAGTGAATTTCTGTTTCATATACCCTGACATGGTGTGTCATTCTTGGACACCAGCTGGCCTCTGATGCTTTTACTTTTCCCTTCGCAGACACGGTTTGAGGTCAGGATATGTTTTTTTTTTCTTCCCCTCATCTCCTGCATCCAAGAGCCATTTATACAGCCCAGTGGTTAAAACAAGCTTCCCTGTGTGGCTGCTGTGGAACGCTGTTTATTCATCTTATGTTTGTTTCTCTGGTGTGTGTGTGTAGAGATCACAAGCCGCTGTGTATCAAGAGAATATGCATGCCTTTATGGATCAATCAGGCTAGTGTTTAACCTCTGGGGGTTTTATTACCCGATGTGCTAAGGCACCAGTTTCTTTGAGTTTATTTATTTTGTCAGACAGCTGTTTGAATCTGAAGCTTTACTTCACCTCTGTTTTGGTTAGGGGTGGGCAATGTGGACTTCAAATTATATCGCAGTATTTTGTGGTACTATTGTTATAACAATAAAAGTGACACGAAAGACTATTTACTACTTCCTTGTTAGAGTGCTGCATGTCTGTGAGAGCCCCACAAACACCAATACTGCTCTTAAAAAACATTCCTATTTGTGATGCTCTTCTTTAGGACGCAAGGCACACAAAGTATGTATTCGATGTATCAAATGTATTGATATTTATTGAGGCTGGTATTGAACTAACAATGGACAAACTGGTAAAACTGACACATGGTTTAATCATCATTACCGTGGTCAAATTTATCGCGATAAATGATAAACGATATGATAAATGATAAATGATAAACGATACGATAAATGCCTACCCCTAGTTTTGGGAAATCACACACAATAGAATACATTAAAATCTACTTTTATAAAAAGGCAAAATCTGACAGTTCAAGAGGAGCTAATACTACTCCAAGTCATTGTCTTGGACTGTGTTATGCTTTACCCAACATTGCGTTACCCACTTAACGCAGTCACTCTTCATCATCCGCCCTGCTGGTATAACAGACTAATAGGTTGAGATGACACAATCAGGCCTTTGCATGTCGTTATTTCCTCAGTGTGTCAGGCCTGTCAGGCATCATACATGATGAATAAGCTCTGCGACTTCTTTAATAGATTCCAATGCAACATTCATTAAATAATCCTGTTTTGCTTCTCGTCGTTCTTGGGAGACCTCCCACCTATCACCTCCTGGCAGGATGAAGGCTGCCGACGCCTTTTACAGTCGGGAAAGTCTGCAAACATTTCTTTTTCTGACTGAAACGAGAAAGCATCAAGTACTGCTTACGGTATATGTGTATTTTAGGAAACAGCCACAGTATCACTTGTCAGACATGTCTGCTGCTACTTCTGCCTTTTGTGCCTCTCAGACATTGCAGATAAACGCTGAGGAGATCATCCACACACCAAAATTGGCAACAGCCAACTTCCTTTTTGCTGCAGAGCCATTTAGCATGCACAACCTGTCTCTTAAGAAATGCAACCACTGAAAAGCCAGTAGTAAAATTGATTGGGAGATAACAGTGTTATGGCTTTTTTATGTGGAGGCAATGCCTTCAAGTATTTCAGGAGGTTTTAAAATGATGTCTAATTAAAGTTTGATAGCAGATGCAGTGGAGGAAATTTAAGAAGAAACGTGTTCACTTACTTAATTTCTGATGTATGTGCTTGTGATTGGAGGCTTGCAAATATATATTAGGAACATTTTTGTATCAATTGAAAAGATCAGGAATGTAGCAAATATGTTTTCAATTATTTAATTGAAAAGTATGACACAGCATGAGGGTGGAGATTAAAACTGTTGTGCACCCAGCAATGGCTGCATTTTTGCACGAGGCTATTCTGTAGCCAATGGTAACTCAGAGGCCAGGGCTGGCTAATAAGAAGGAGGCTACGCATTAGAATTAGCATTAGCAATGGAGAGGAGAGACTTAGCATGCAGGCTATCACTCAATACCTCCTCCCTTTGCTGCCCATTAGCACTGATTGGTTGTTCTTAGCATTAGAGAGGCTAATGCCTAGCATGCACAGGCTAAAAACATTCATACACAATAATAGCTTTAATAATATTGAGCATTTAGGTTTTATATTTAATATTTATGCTTGATATCAAGTTGGATTCCAGTAAATAGTGTTAAAAAAAACTAATTCCAAAGTGAGTGATGCCTGTGGCTTTAAGATATTGTATGTCAACCTTTTTTTTTTTTTATAAAAATGTATTTTTAAAAAAAAAACAAAAACACACAAACAAAAATGTGTCTATTCTAATTGGTGACCAGTCTTAGCATGCTAGCTGTTAGCCTCTTTGATGCTAACACAAGTGAGTGATTTCTTCCTCATTTGCCAGTTCTGGCTGCTCAGTCAGCTACCAGTAAGAAAACTGCAACCATAAACAGAGGGTTTCATGAAACTCGAATAAGGAACATTTGAAATATGTTAAATATTTGACGCCATCAGAAACGTCAATTAAATATCACAATTTGCAAAACTTACCTTTGTAGACTGTAAATATATCATATATGGCAAATACACAAATATGTGTTCAGATACACAGTGAGCAGGATGTCAAATGGAAGCCAAAGAGAAACTCGGCTGCAGAACTGCATCATGGGGCGGCATGTTGGGGGTCGCCAAGTCTCCATAACAACCATTAGAAGCCATCTCCGTGACAACCGGTTATTTGGGGATGTGCCAAGAAAAGGACTTTTCTCTCAGCTCACAACAAGCGTAAATATGAAGAACTTGCTAACTTTGTTAGGTCAGTAATTGAAATCGTGCATTTTGGTCAAATGAGACTAACTGAGGTTTTTTACTGACAGACATAAAACAAAAGGTGAAATGTGTGGAAAAGAACCACTTACCAAGAAGATTTGTGATGCTGTGGGTCTGTTTATTTTCTGAAGTTTTTGGTGGTCTTCTTAATGCTTTGAAATAGCATTTTAAATTATAAATAATGATGGCCTTTATCAGAAAACTGAACACGAGTGAGCAATATATAAGATATACAAACAATAAACACAAAATTGGACCTCTTTCCAATGTTTATCTCAGTTTCTAGATCCTAAATTCTGTGGAAAACCTAAAGAGAAAAGTGCATATAATTGGAAACAGCACTTTCATCACTCAGACACTATTTGAAATGTATATTTTTAGCCTTTTACCATCTCTCACCTTCCCATTCATCGAATCTACACTGCAAAAATACAAAATCTGAAGTATTTTTGGTCTAGTTTCTAGTTCAGTGTTAAAGATCATTGAACACTGAAAACCTTAATATTGATGAAAAAGTACAAATCATTTTCCCCATTTTATGAGTTCCACTGTCAGATTATTTCACTTGCTAGTATTTTTTTAATCAATATTAAGAAATTACTGACTTAAAACAAGCTCCCAGTTCTTGCTGAAAATGTACTTGTAAGTCAGCTTTGTCTTTTTTAAATTGTACTATTAGATATTTGTGATATAACTACACCACCAACACCTAGTAGGATTTTGTGTGAACTTTTACTGGTGTTGAACCTGTGACTTCTCTGACTGAAGAGGGTATTTTCTCTGGCTGAAGAGCTTCCATTTGGCCCAGTCCGTTATTGGGAAATTCATAAATACACCCACAACACTCCGATTATCTGTCTTGGGGTGGACATGTCGCCAAACTGAAAGAGATGCGTTGATAATGGAGGACAAAAAGGGTGTTATTATTGCACCCTTCGAATTGCAGTGTGTTCGCTCCCAGCACATTTGTAACAGTCAGTGCTTCCAGGAATTATTTTGACAAGAAGGGTTTTAATTTACTTTACAAGAGTACCCACTTTTCTTCAGCCTGACTCGTGTACTTCAATTTCAGGTATTGATTTCCCACATTTCTCCCAATGACTTTCAATAGTCCCCGGAGAATGAGCGTGAATTTGTTGGATTGAGCGAGACGGAGACGGGGAGCAACAAATGGATGCGTGACAGGAGGGCCTTTTTGGCTCTCCTCTGGGATTTGTTTCTTCCTAATTGTTTAGGAGCACTAAATGTCAAATCCGGAGACGAGAGCGTTTCCATTAATGGCAGTGGACTGACAAAAAGCCTCAAATCATTTAAGGTCGATAGAATGGTCTTTTGTCATTAGAATTAATTTTGGATGGTAAACCTTTCAGTCTAAAAGGAAATATACTATATGTGTGATTACTTACTGTTTGCTGCAGAGATTATTTCTTTATTTGCCACATTTTAATACATCTTAGATTAGAAAAACAATCCAAAATGTTCCAATTATTAGATCTTTTTTCTTGAACTTCTTAAACTTAATGGAGGCCTATTGGTTACAAATACCATTTGTTGAGATCCTTTAACAATACCTCCTTACAGCAAACTGTGGGTAGATTATAAAAGCTCACTTTACATCATTTGGTAAAAGTAAGTATGAAAATATCACCTTCCAACCCGTACAAAATGGCTCTGTAATTTCCTACAAAATGTTCAACCCAAAAAGCGTGAAACATTTAAAACTATGAAGGTATGACGTGGTAAGAGGGTGAAATGACCTACACAAAAGTGAACAAAAATCAAACTAACTATATTCATAAGCAAATGTTGGAAACAAGCTTCTAGAGTTGGCATGTCAGCCAACCCAAGGCAAGCTACCAAAGCAGGTGTTAGCTTGGTAGCTAGCTAACTCCAGCTCTTTAGCTTTATAGTTATGTTTTAAAAAATGCCAACAAAGGCACAATCTTCAGTAAATGTAGTTGTCATTTGCTCTCCATTTTTGCATAACTCAAACAAGACAGTTTTTTTTTTTAAAACAGTGTATTTTGAAATAGCCCGATGATTTCCAACGTTTTAGCTCAGACAAACTTTGAGTTTAAACTGAAGTCTTAACACGACATCAGGCCTTGAATTTTGACATTGATGAGCAGTAAACATCCTTGCACTAATCTTCATCCAAGTGGTTTGGATTGCAACACTTCTCCAGTTTCCTGCCAAGCCTCCGGTTGTGACGCATCGTGTGCGAACTCAGTTCGGTACTTGGTTGTTTACGTCTCACAGGGTTTGCAGCTTTTCACCACTGATGTCTGGATTTCCTTGAAATCAAGTGCACCTTAAGAGTAAGAATCTGCTCATTTTTTCCATGTTGAATTGAATAAATTTGACATAGGAAGTGATTTACAGCTTCGTGTCATGTATGGATTTTTATCATGTTTTTAAATCTTAATCTAATTAGAGTTGGAAGATATTGGCAGCACATGTGATAGTAAATATTTACATAAAATCCATCAACAAATTAATTTTTGAAAGGGAAAAAGAATGCATGCCTAATTTCCCTCTAATTAGTCCCACCGGGTAATTTATATGTTAATAGAAAATGTTGAATTAATGGGTAAAACCCGCCTCCGTAAAGAGCCTGGAAGTGCTCTGTTTAGTTGATTCATTCCGGCTTTTATCTATAAAATATCTCCTAGTTGCCTGGATGGTATTTCCTCGTATGTCATAATATATTTTTGTACCAGAAAAGGTTTATTTTCTCCTTTCTCAAATCAGTCCAGATTCCCCATACGCAACAAAATCCCCTGTGCACATTTAAAAATATATATAAGCCTGACTTTGTTTTTTAATGATCCACTCTGACTCTGGTAGAAACATACGCAGCAAAGAGCAGATCCAAGGTGAAAGGAAACCGTTACGCAGTCAGTTACTAGTTCAGTTGGATCTGGGAGGAAATCCCTAAAGCCTCTTGCATATTCCTTTAATCTGCTCATTTTTATTCCATACCTGATTTTAATTTAGAACAGTAGGAGCCGCTCCAAGTGCACGCCTATCTGTGTGTGTGTTAGTGTATCTTGTGTTTGCGCTGAGCCAGTGTACAGGCAATACGCTGGTCGGTTGCGCTTTGTAGCGTCGCTCCTTTCTGCTAATCTTCGTCCAGCGATGGACACTTTGCTTCATTAGCATATGATTATAAGCTCCGCAGACAAAGCCACGCAGGAAGATCTCACGACTAACATCTGATTCCATATGCTTTGTTGCATCCTCACTAGACTAAACACTTTACAGTCTGGAGAAATCCACCGGTGACATTGGCATCATCGAATTCTACTTTCATCCTGTCACTTTTTGCGCGAACTCTCCTTGTCCCTTCCCTTTCGACCACAGAGACCACCCGGCTCCCCTGGAGCCATTTGGTTCCTTCACACCCCGGTGATAAGACTCGAGATTGGCAGCACAGCACTTCTGTTCAATAGATGTGCTGAGCCAGGACGTGGAAAATGAAGCTCCCAGCCCAGTCGATTTAAATGGAGAATTGTGATTAATTGGAATCGATGGCGTTGGCTTCGGCTCCCCTCTCCCTCTCTCCCTCCGCTCTGTCTTGACCTCAGCTTAATGTGCTGATGTACAGTTTAGCACACAGTGCATTCGTAACAGCGCTTTTATTAAAACCGACCGCCACTGAACAGCAGATCCAAGCTCTGCACACATCCGCACGCCACGCCTGATGAGCGCAGCCCAGAGAGACGAAATGAGCCTGGAGGAACAAAGGGTTAGTCGATTTGGAGACCCGGCGGAGAGACCGCCGACCGGGTCAGAAAGCGCTTAACCGACGGCGTGACGCAGCAGCGTTTGATCTCTGGAGGAGGCATCAGTCTCTGCTGGTATATTTTTATAACTCCCACCCACGAAGCGCTTAGGCCGAAGTGTGATGCAGTAAGACGTTAGACGAAGTTTTACTCAAAGGTAATTTTGTTTCTGGAAGAATACGAAAAATTTGGCAATTAAAGTCAGCAAGTGGTGTTATTAAGGAATATTGTCCCAGGTTATTGTTAAGAAAAATGGCTACTTGTCTTTATTTTCCCGTCGAACAATAAGAGCTAAGGCTGCTTTGTGTGAGTGTCAAAGGATTATATACTATAAAATCAGTGTTTTAAAGAAATAGTTTTATTTTTTCTAAAATCTTCATATACCTTGGAACTTTTTCACATCTTGTTCCACAAACCGTATGATTTTTATAATGATTCATATGTTAAACCATCAGAAATCAAAAAGCTGTTTTTGGTCCCAAGTCCAGCAAAATAAAAGTTTAGAGCTGTGAATGTTACATAACCCTTTTGTGAAAAGACAACTTACTTTTTTATGTTGTGTTGATGTTATTATTATTATATTATTAATGATGTTTTTTGTTTGTTTCACAGATTTCTCACACTTGTCTTGGAAATTTAATGCAGAACGTATTCCAAACAAAAACAAGCAAAAACCCCCCAAAAGATCTACTAAGATCTCCATTTGTTATATCTGTATTTGTTTATATTACTGCACAGTTTTAACAAAATTATTAAAGTTATGGAAGGTCCTAAGAGCAAAGCAGCAGGTTGCAGACCAGTTGCACTAGAATAACATAAAGTAATTTATAATCGTGAAGTAGAAGGAAAAAAAGCACACATGAAAACCCAAAAATTCTAGGATGCATTTGCATTAGGGCTGTTGTAAAAGAATATTTTAGTAATCGAGTACTCTATGGAATATTTTTATGATTATCTGAGGAATCGGATCTCTCTCTCTCTCTTTCTTTCGTATTCCTACTGTTCGCTCCAAAACCTTGACAGCGCGATTCCGACGCCACAAAAGCTGCCGTAGTCCAACCATCGCACCGCAAAATTCAACAATCCTGATTTGTCCTCCAAACCCTGACAAAACGCCACACAATCCAACACCATGCTGCTAGCACTTCACAGCCACTCATAGGCGGAAGTAAGAGCGCTGCCCTCCACAAGTAATCATCCGGGAAGAACACGGTGCGCTACACAATTTAACGACGCTTCAAGGTAGATAAATTTTCCTTGAGGAATTTTAATAATCGAGGAATCGTTTCAGCTCTAGTTTGCTCACATACTGTTTTACTCTGACACCCCTAAATATAATGCAGCACAGGCCAGTGAAAGAGGACCTCAAGCAGAGTAGCAACCAAGAACAGGTTCATACTTACTATGGAGGAGCTGCAGAGATCCACAGCTCCCACTGTGAAACATGGCGGTGACAGTATTATGCTGTGGAGATGCTTTGCTTTTATGCCCCAGTTTCACAAAAATATTATTTTGAGACAGGAAAGTGATCCTAAAAAAACAGCCAGAGCCACAAAGAATGATTCAGCACAGAGTGTGTCGTGTGTTCGAACGGCCCAGTCAAAGCTCAGACCTCATAAATGCAGTTGAGAATCTGTGTCGAGACTAGAAACCTTTTATAAATCCAATGAAGACTTCAAAACGGCTTCAGACGCTTTCCATGTAGCCTGGATACAGGCACGCTGCACTTTTCAGATTTTTAGACCCCGTTTAGTTTACTTCATCTCAACTAGGATTGTGCTACATCGTGTTGGTCCATCCCTTAAAATAAAAAAAACAACAACAAAAAAACAGTTTGGGACGACATGTGACAGTAATAAATGCAGATCATCATTTTTAAACTTTTGATTGGTTGACTTCTAAATCCACACCATGTGGATCGCTCTGCATCCTGTTAATCTCGAACAATAACTCGATCCGGTGAAAAGCGCAAACGTCTCCAATCTAAATAATTCAGGTCGTTCTTCGCCGGCGTGATTATGCGGCAAGGTGATTGGCAGCTCTGACACAAAACTATCAGACCCTGGCATCAGAAAAGCCCATATTAGTCGAACTGCGGCGCTGAGATATACCTAGAGAAGCTGCACACGTCCTCCAGAGCCAGGAGAGAGTGAGCGGGGTGTGGAGGGGGGGCTTTATCTGAAAGTGTAATTTACCCCGGAGCCACTCTTGGCAGAGATTCAGTGATGTCTGCTCCAGAGAGGTGTTGGGGGAGTGGGGCAGGTGGTGTTGGGGGGGTGCAGACACCAAATCATCACTCAGCAAGTGCTCAGCATCACTTCCTGGATCAAAGCACAGTTACAGGAGACAAAGTTGCATTTGTGAGCAGATGAACATTCCGCCAAACGCGGCCGCCGTTCCTCTCATCCGCAGCCACGCGGCTTAATCCCGCCGCTTCTCGCGCGCACGTTGCCAAGGAGACGACCGCGGTCGGCTCAAAAACTCGAGAGCCTCTCCTTGGGTAATAGCGCAGCATGGTTTTCTTTTCACACTTGATTGAGAGGCCTGCTTTACTTCCCTAAACAAAGGCTCGTTCCTCTGCTTGGCTAATAAATGGAGGACGGACGTTTTCATTATTATGACTATTTTTTGCTGCCGTCTTCTACAGTTTGTTTTAAAGGAACGTTGGATGACGCCTTCAAACGCAAGTTGTTTTTTTTTTTTGTTTTTTTTTTTTTATTGCTGTGTATCCATGTCTAATTAGCATCAGCCCTGTTTATTTTGAGGGTTTTCAGTGCGTCTAAATGAGCCTGCAGGAGGTCAGCGCTGACTTCTTGACCTCCGTGGTTTTGGGGACGGTGTTCTGAATATGAACTGAAGGATTTGTTTTCCATTTTTTAGCATATTTCTGTTTTTGTTATTTAAATTAATTTCTACCTGAGTGGAATCCTGTGTCAAGTTCAAGGATCCATCTGTTTTGTTTTGTTTTTTCTTTCCTAGGAGTTTGAATATGAATGGTTATGGAAATATTTCCACACTTTATTTCTGATTTCATTCTTCAGCAAACTTCCTTCCACCTGTCCATCCGTCCGTCTTTTCTTCTATATATCCGCTTATCCAGCCTTCCACTTCTTGTCCAGTCGTCCATTTAATGTTCCTCTGTCCACTGTTTATCTGTCTATAATCCATCTATATCCGTTTATTCATCTCGCAATCCATCCACCCACAGTTTACTGTTTACACTCAGGGTGTCCAAACTTTTTGCCATAAAACCCAAAATCATTCATTTGAAAGCAGGTGGGGCCACAAAAATGTCAACATTCTTATTCCATTTTTTAAAACAAACTTCTTGTGCCTTTTTCATTTCATGTGCTCAATAATAAACTTAAAAAATGACAATTTTATTGAAACTTGTTTTATTTTTACAGAAAACGGATCATTGTACATACAAAAAACATAAAGAAGGTCTTGCAGGATTGCGTTAGTGTAAGACAGGCCAACATTTTCTACATTTTAGTCGATTTCGTTTTTTTCTTCTGATTTGGCTTGTAAGAATTGCTGTTGAGCAAAGCAGGTCAGTAGTTATGGTTCTAGTTTTTCCAAAATTACGATGAATACAAGAAGTTTGATAAATGGGAATCTATATTGTACTTTTATACACTTCAATCATCAATCAATCAAATGTTATTTGTATAGCAGCAAGGCATTTCAAAGTGCTTCAGAAAAAACCCACAATGCGCTCAGAAAGCTGCTGCTGTAACAGTGGGAAATGAAGTCTGTCTCAATTCCCTCGGTGCACAATAAATCTCATTCACCCTGTTTTTCCTGTTTCTCCCCGTCCTTTAGGGATTCCCCGGTTCACCAGCCAGCCATCGCCGGCCTCCGTCCACGTCGGGGACAACCAGGTGATGGCGTGCGAGGTCAACTCGGACCTGGTTCCGTTCACGCGCTGGGAGAAGGACAAGGAGGCGTTAGAGCTGAGTGACAGGTTGATCCAGCTGCCCAGCGGGGCCCTCGTTATCAGCAACGCCTCGGAGACGGACGCCGGCCTCTATCGCTGCGTCGTGGAAAACGTGGGTTCCTCCAAGTCCAGCGACGAGGCCCCGCTGCAGACCGTCCCAGGTGGAGTCAAACTCTGAGAATCGGTCCTAAATAGAAGCTTTTATCCTTCTTACTGTGATGTACGCCAGGTTTCCTCCAGAAAACTTGCTAATCCCCGTGGTGCAGGCACTAGGGCAGTCATCCATTTTCTGTCATGTTTTTGACTTGACAGAAAATTTGAAAATATCACTAGGCAATTACATGTTATGTTCACATAATGACCACACTGTGTTTCCAACCATTCTACCAAAGTCACTGTTTCTGGTGTATATATATATAAAACTATAATAAATTAATGATCAATGCTTAGCCTGGTGGGGAAGCAAGAAAAGCCTGGTGGCCTGCCAGGCTTTCTAATACAGTGAGGGAAACCCTGCTATACATTATTGGTTACCTATCCTCTCTGATTGAAATGTTTAGCCTTTTGTTGATTTATGTATTGTTTTTTTTTATCTTCCCTGCAACCTTACATTCCAGTTTTATTGTTTAATTACAGAAATCCATTGTGTTCCCCTTAAGTTGCTCATTACTTTTAGCACAAAGTCGCCTGTCTAACCAGGGTGAGAACTGGTTTAATGCTAAAAGGAGCCGACCGATTCCTATTAAGTGGAATTGTTGCGACAGTAACTCACTTGTAGCACAAAGGGACGCTGAAGTCCGGCGAGGCAGGGTCTCCTCCTGCCCCTCCAGAAGGTTTATTGACTGTGCTGTTAAACGCCAGACCTCCTACCGGCACAGAGGAGATATTGGAGGCCGTAACGCTGACTTCAATAAGACCGCTGTGGGATCCTACGTCCTTTGTTCGCTCATAGATGAATTCGTGTAAGAAGAGACCTCGTGAAACCGTTTGAGGAAATTAGATTTTCCAAATGGGTCTAAGAAGAAGTTTCCAATGAGAGGCAGTGATTGACGTACAAAATGTTTAGTTCTATGTAGGCCTGTCGCAATAACAAGTTTTGCTGGGTGATAAATTGTCCCAGAAGTTATTGCGATAACCTGTAATGTTTTTCTTTGAGGCAGATAATGATGCGAGAACACATTCTCAGAGATCAATAAATTTTTAATTTTATTTTGTTAAAAATAAGTGTTTTACAGTGTTGAGTGTAATTAACATTTAACACTGGAACTGGAAGACATTTTAAATATCCAAAATAAGTGAGCAGATCAACAGAAACAACAAATAAAATGAATTATTGAGTCACTGTAAGCAAAACTGTCCTTGATAGAAAGAGAGAAAAAGGAGAAAAGCAATAAACCATGCAAATTACTGAACTCGTTTTAATTTATTATGCGATTTATTGATTTATTGCTTATTGTGACAGGCCTATAGTTCTATGTCTTTATGGTTGTTTGCTGTACCCTGTAAAAAAAAAATAGGACTCAGGTTGTCAACAACCACTTCATTGTTATTGCTGATGTTACTCGGACTTTCAACATAATTCATTTTGATTTAGCCTTCCTGGCTTCTTTTGAAGTTTGTTACTAATCATTCTTAAACTTCACTTCTCTTTTTCTCCCTCTGTTTTGACCCTAAACATTTATTGTTTTTTTCCAAAGAACCTGGAGTGGAGAGGAAGCTGGAGTTCCTGGTGCAGCCTGGGTCTGTGGCCAAGCTGCTGGGCGCCGGCGTGTTGCTGCCGTGTGCGGCCACAGGTTACCCCCCACCACACATGCGCTGGATGTTTGGGGACAAAGCGCTGGAGGGAAGGTATGAACCTCATTGACGTTGCATCAATACGTACCTTTTAACAGCTGAATGATTTTATAAAGATGGTTGTTAAGTTTTCTTTCACAATTATTCAGTTATGCAGGGGAAAAAAAATTTCCTTTATTAATACCATTCCTGAAAGTTTCTCTGCTACACCAGCAGAGATAAAACTAAACATACCTGGCAGTAGAGTTACACAATATATCAAATTACAGTTGTTATCGCAACATCCATGTTGTGCAATAACACTTTTGCAAAAAGAGCGCTTCAATACAATTTTAGATAAGATATTATATTTCTAGTGCATGCCATGCATGTTGGATCATCTTTTACTGGCGTTGATGCTCACAGTTGATATGCGTATTATTATTGGTTGAGATCCTGAAGCTGAAAAAAAACGATGGGAAACATGTAACAAAGGAAAAGACAGATGAGAGTCAGAATTGTGCAGGTTTGTGATCACAATGGCCAGCAGGACTGTGGCAATTATACTTATATTAATTCAGTAAAAAAAAATTGTTCATCCCAAAGGGATTTTAAATGTTGCTGTAACTCATACAGGAAGGATTTCTGGTAGAAGTCAGTGTTGCAACAAATCTGAAGAGGCCTCTGACTGAAGACATTGTGGCTATAAGGCAGTTTCATGACTGCCATCAATATCCGGCAGCACAGACAATATTTAACATTAACATCCTGAATTTATCTGTTGGTTGCTAGCGAGCGCTGCTAATCCGCCTCATTTGCTTTAGCCTTTTCCTCTTCAAATTTCTATCAGGCTGTGATCAGAAATTACAGTGCAAAACAAAAAGTCCAGCTTTTCTCACTGAGCACAAAATTATATGAGCTGCTATCAAAAAAACAGTAATTAGTTAGCCTGAAAAGTCCCGTAAACAAAGAAACGCTTGTTAATGTTCATGTGTTGGAAAAGACAGAATCCAAATCTGTTAACTCAAAATGCCAAACCAGGATTAACGTTCCCACTTTTCCCATGGTTGGACATTTTTTGTGCTGTGTGTAGTTTTAAAAAAAAAAATGAGAAAGAAGTTCAGAGAAGAAGTGCCGAGCCTGAAAAGAACCATCTACTGCAGATCATCTGGAGTATTAAATATTTTGCTTCTCGTCGTCTAGAGGAGCAATTAACATCCTCCTCTAATCTGGAACAAACGTCCAGAAAACTTCAAAACTGCTGAAACACTGAATTCTTTTAAATTAAGGCTAAACCTCACCTGTTTAGATCTGCCTTTTATTAGTAGTAACTGGAATCAACATATTGGCTGTATATCGGCTTAATGATATTTATTGTTTTATAATTGCTTACTGGATGATATTTTTATAGTATGAAGAACTTTGAACTGCTTTGTTGCTGAATTGAAATAAACTTGACTTGGCTAAAAGTGCTTCTGACACAATATTGACCTTTTCTCCCATATTTTGTAAAACAAGAAATCCTTCCTGTTTTAATAATGATAATAAAAACCTCACAGCGACTCTGGCTGCTTAGCGACCGTGAAAAAAGGCAAAAGTGAGGGAACGGGTCCCCCAAACATTAGCTAAAGATAGCTAGAGTTTTGTTGTTTTTAAGAAACAGCAGTGTCTTCATGTTGTACTTTAGGGTTCTTGTATAAATATATTTAAGGGTCACTTATATAAGAACTACCCAGTAAGAGCCTGAGGTTAGTCTACAGCCAGACTCTGGTCCATTCAATCTAGTTTCTGAAAATCAGCAGCAGTGCTAACACTTTTGCTCCCAGAGCTTCTGGCCTCCCAAAAAAAAAAGAAAAAAAGAAGCTAAACGGTTTGTCCTGGCGCCTGCGCCCAGAGGTGTTAATGCTTTTCTGCCACTGCTTCCCCCAAGAGCTTCACGTCGGAGGAGGGGCCGGGGAGAGAGTTAGATTTGCAAACAGAGCCGCTTCATCTGGGAGACCGGTGCTGCCGGGTCGCCAGCTGACGGGAAGCTTCCCAAATAAAGAGCCGAGGCAGAGTGTGCTCTCGCTCCTCTGGCTCTCATTAACTCTGGCGGTGTGACTTAAGGTCCGCAGAGAGAATAGCGCTGAACGTGGGAAATTTGATTCTCACCAATTAAGAAAGGAGTTTGTTTACCTCACCCCTAGTTTGTCAATTCTGCAGCATAATAACTTGGTGGGTCAATACAAAAAAACAAACAAAAAAAACCAGGGGTTGAAATGAGGCCCATTTATCTAAATCCGGCTTATTTGTGCCTTAAGTGAAATTAAATGTAAGGTTGTCACATTGTTAGCCGCGAGGCTCCTGTGTGGCGTGAGCGAGAATGTCATTAGCCCGTCGAGCTGACGGTTCAAAGCGCGACGCTACGTAAGCTAAACGTCTTTAATGTCTCTGATTGTCTGCAAGTGTTCTGACCTCCAAAGGGAGCCGGCTAAAATGGTCCTTATTAATCTACCTTGTATTAATTAGAAAATAACATCCAGTGCGAATACTGCTCCCCTCTTGGGGTGTCTGTGGAGGTAATTAGCAAGCATACTGAGCTATCAGGGAAACCTTGGCCATATTGAAGAGGACGGAAAGCCTCCTGCCGTCAGAACACAAACAGATAGTGGAGCAAATCCATTTTCAAGACGTTTCTTTGGAGTTTTTATTTTTTTAATACAACAGTGGCAATTAAGAAGAATATCAGAGGAATTTTCTTTCTGGTCTCTTTGCGTTTCCCTTTCCCTCCTCTGAGGAGAGAGAGACGATGCCGTCGGTTCAAACGCTGCAGAGTGAACTAGAGGCGCAAAGGGAGAACTTTAAAAGAATAGTTTTATTAGTCTTTGGTGCGCAGCACAAACCTTGAAAGTTGAGTTGCTGGAGCTGTATGCATGTGATGAAAGAAGATGGAAATGAGCGGAAAGTACTGACAGAAAGTAGAGTGACTTACATGAAGCGTCTTCCGCTGGTTCCTCGGCTTTGTTATCCCTCTTGTTTCTGTCATTGTTCTTTTGTTTGTAGACACATATAACAACAGCAGCTCTGTAAGGGGTAGTAGATGTTGGATTTTAAAGTCGCTGGTATTTGTTTTTTATCCATATTGTGTCTCTAAAGACATTTCAGATGTTTGCTGCTGCAGCAGTTGTTGAAATATGAAACTGATTGGGCACTAACACGGGGAGCCTCTGTTTGGTTTTCTGTAGGCTGATGTGAAAGTTTAAGATCCAGAAATGGTTACTTAAAAACTAACATTAGTTTCACTGTGGCTAATTATCTCCCATTTAATTTGTCAGAATTGACAGGTAGATTCAATGATTATCTATGCTAACAACTGATGAACTTAGCTTGTCTTGTCACAGTCGTAGCAGTGGCATGTTGTATGTATTGAAACATAAAACACTTACCGTGTGATTTTACTCCAAGTTGCGGTTCAATTTGTCATCTCCGACCTCACCCTGTCCTCACATTCGGTCGACTCCTAGCAGGTCCGTTACCAAGGACACCAACCTCGCCGTTTATTTAGATTAGGCCCTGCCACACTTTGACAGATTACGCCACGCTTGAAGCTGTTCAGTCAACATTTGTGCTAAGTAAATGTCCTGTATGTCATTGATGGCGTCCCCAGATATCAGTATGCAAAGACGGAGGGAGGGGGAGCGGGTGTTCGGTGGGTGGAGCGGTTCTTTGAACGCCTCGTACGCGCCGGTCCCGATGACACTCATGAAAAGGACAGTTATCTTTTGTTCTTTCGAAGTATCGCTCCGTCACCTACCAGAATTCCCATGCAGTCAGTAAAAACAGATGAATTATGCATGGCGGCGAGCGGTGGGGGGAAATGACGGGGCATTCAAATCGCTCCTCATCCGAACCCTCCGGGTCACCCGTCTCCTCCGCTCCTCTTTCTCTCCCGCCGCTGATTTGAATACGACTGTGAGCTTCAGGTTTTACTGCCGTGTAGAACGGAGGAACTCGGTGCGCAGGATTTGTTTGCGATTGGGTTTCTCCCCCCGTGGTCACTGTGCTCATTTCATTTGAAAACTTACACACACACTGATATATATATATATATATATATATATATATATATATATATATATATACAGGTAACCGCTTTTATGAATACAGAGTTGCACTTTGTCCGTTGTGTTTATTTTACTACCTTGAGAGAACAAGAGGAACGTGAAGAAAATGAAGAATTACTCTCCATCCATGACTTTTTATTACTTTACAAAGGAACACTTTTTACACATTTGAACAATCGGAATTATCCAGAAATTACCACCTTTGATGAGATTTGGACTTTCTCACTTAGCAAACATCTTCTTTCCTTTGCTTTTTTTTTTTTTTTTTGCTTATTAGCAACAGTTGGTTTCAGGCGTCCTTGGGAAGATCGGATCCAGCTTACAGAATACAACGAGGGCTCGCAGCAGTGTGCATAACTTCGTCAGCCTTTCTCGCAGCAGAGGAGGAATCAAATTGAGATTTGTTTATTTAGTTTTGTCAGAATGTGAGGTTGGAGGCAGGTTTCACTGCCACTGGTAAAAATCTGAATCACCCCAGCTCTGCCTCGTGTCCTTTTATTACAGAGCCTATAAATATTCGACTCTCGCCAAGGTTGGAAATAAAATGTGCGCTTTTCCCATCTTTTTTTAGGATTTTCCAAAGAGCTGGTGCTGAGTAAAATTAGAATCAGCTTAGCTTAATTTACAAGACACCAAATCAGCCTTAGTGGAGAATGTGCCGTTTTTGTTTTTTATTTCTTTTTTTCCCTTTGTTGTTGTAAATGTCACTGAAAAACATTAGAAGCACTTAACACTGAATAACTCAGCTAGTTCAGTTTATAATGGACTACTAAAAATTTCCATAATTTTAAATTAATGTTCACATTATCTCAGATGACTGTTCTTTTTTGCAATTTGGTGTTAAAAATAAAGTATTTTCTTTTCCCTGTTTAACTTTTTCCACAAACTATTAGCTTATGCTAATGATTTCTAGTAAATGTCCTTCATTAGCACATACTGTTCCCAGGTGGGTCTGGTCTTTATTCATGTGTAGAGATGCACCGATCGGGTTTTTTTCCTCAGCCGGAACAGATTTACAGTTTTTTTTATTTTTATGTCTGTCCTGCTAACAGTTTGGATTCATTCTATATTTTTTAAGAACTGTGGTTGATGTGTTGTTTTTACTGCATTTAATAAATATGGTGAAATCCAATTTTTTAGTATTTTACCCACAGATCACTGATCAGAACAAATAAAAAATTGTCTGATTCCATCCTCTGATATTTTCACAATTCATTCATGAAAACCAATCACTTTGGACTCGCATATTGCAGTTTTTTTCCCGCCATAAAATGTGGATCCACTCTGTAATGCACTCTTAAATATCTTGTTTATAGATTCAAACAGTGACGATCTGCCTCTGCCCGGCAGGAAGACTGACTTTTGGAAATTGCTTTCTGAGCTACAGCTCTTTGGGTCGCAGTCGCTCATAATTGTCTACAGTCTTAAACAAACTCGTAAAGTGACTCTGCTCTTCGCACTGCCAGTGTTGCTGCGTCAACAACACCCACACTGAGGAATGTCGAGTTTAAATTGTCAGATTGTTTCCAAAGGCATTTAAAAAAATCTTGACATAAAAAGAAAAGATGACGTTTGACTGCTTGCAGTGAAACGGAACCTTTGTTTTTCTCTGAAATTGAAAACCGCAGCGTGTGATTGGCGTTATTGTTCGTTTAAAGTGTTAATCTATATCCATCTTTTTCTGAAAGTCATAAGAACACGTCGGTCTGCGTCACATCTGATGAGGGAAACGTTAAATTCTTCATTTTGTTTGTCAGAACGAGAGTCTGTAGGTAAATTCAATGCCACTTGCAGAATCTGGTTTATTCCAGCTTTTTTTTTTTTTTTATAAATACGGGGCTTTTGATTGTATATCTGCTACAAAGGCTGAAATCAAATCTTTTTTATACATCATCCCTGTGTGGCTCCTTCTCCGGGAGAGTTTTACAGCATAATAAATGGAATAAAATGGAGCAATTGTGTGCAGCCCTATGGAGTGGGTTTGTAATGAAAGAGCGTATTTAATTTAGCTGTAAATTGATGTCAGTTCTACTTAGCATAACAAATAACGGCTTTGGTGGAGGATGCACTTTTTTTAAAACACCCTTCTAGTTTTAAATATATACAGAAAATTGTTTTCTTGTTTTGAAAATTGCAACAACTATTCTGTTTTTTTTTCTATTTTGCCTGTACAACAAACTAAAAACATGATATTTTAATGAATCTAGCAAAGCCGTCTGATTTCAGTACAAAGTGGATTTAGATCACTGTAGAGTCAAAAGATGAAAAGGGTGTTGCTTGGTTAAAGGGAAGAAAAAGAGCAAGTAATGTCATTAACATTTCAGGTTGATCATCTTCATCTGGATTTTTCTGGGTATGTTTTTTCAGCCACACCAGGATAAGGGTGACTCTCGCTTAATTCCACCAAATTTAAGAATTTAATTATTTTTTAGTCCACTCTGTACTATTACTATTAAATCAGAAGCAAAAACATGGCTGATGAAAGATGGATATTTTGTGGCATACCTTACATTTTCTACTTGAAGAAGATTTTAATTAGTCTTTTTTTTTTGAAAATCGAATTATGAGCAAGGGCCGCGCAAAGTTGCTCCGAGGTCCATCTGATCTAGATCTATTGTATTATATCAGAACCTTGTTTTCAGTATATTCTCTGATATTTTATGGGATTACAACTTGAGGTCCACATGGGATATCAACGTAAGCCGGAGTACCCGACGCATGCACAGGGAGAACATGCAAACTCCGTGCAGAAAGCTCCCGGGCCGGGAATCGAACCCAGGACCTTCTTGCTGCAAGGCAACAGTGCTACCAACTGCTCCACTGCGCAGCCTCATTTAGAATATAAATGAGCAAAACTAAGACTACTTTTTGAGAAAACTAGAACCTCATGAAAGGTCGTTGAGTTGCTCCTGCCTTGTTTTAGCCACACAGATACTGCAGTATTGGTAAAATGCTTCATGGCCTGGCTATCAGCTCTTCTTTTAGTAAACATAATGTCTGAGTCTGCCCCATTTAAAACGTTTATTGTTGAGTGGTGCGCATATGCAGACGTGGTGCACCACGGGGCGTAACGGGTTTGTTTAGCTTTAAGAGACCTGCAGGATGAATATTACGTGAGTCCTGAGCTGCAGGCTTTTATTGTATTATGTGCTAATCAAGCGATCAGTTTATTCTTGGGAACCCCGGTAAGGTAAGCGAAAAAACAAATAAAGTCAGGTATGCAGGAGTTGTTTTTGTCTCCAGGGCCCCTGTGGCTCTTTATTACAAGCCAGTGGAGGACAAAAATGTTTTCTTGGCTGAGTCACTTGAGAAGCTCCAGCCTGTGATCTTGGCAGCAGCTTGTTTTTGTTTTTTTTTCCTTTCATTAATTTCTCCATTTATTCTTTTTTAGTATTCATTGACTCCTTTTTATAACTGGTCAGACTTTGTACCTCCATTTTGCCTTTCACATTTCTTTTCCCAGGATTATATTTCACTTATTTTATTTTATATGGTGTTTAATCAGAAGGGACTTATGAGAATAAATTTTTTTTTACAAGAGCATCCTGGTCAATGTGGTAGTCGGTCAAAACGAGTTCCTGTGTGCCTCCATCAAGAACCCATAGGATCAGTGTTTCTGTGGTCTGCAGTCTGCTGACCCTTCCACTAGTCTATGTTACGGACGGCTGACCTCCCCAGGCAGGATGGCAGAACACAGTGCAGGACTGTGGAAAACTTTTAAAGCAGATGAACAGAAAAGGAAGGAATACACGGTTTGTGTTTGAAATAGTTCATTTATTTATTCCTAGATGACCCTAATTCATTGGCTTCCTCAGGACAGTGAGAAACATCCTCAGCTGACACAGTTCAAGCTAGCTTCCTCTTGCCTATGGTGTCAGAACAGACTTCCCTTTTCAGATGAGCTCTTTCACTTGAGACACACTCAGACTAAGCAGAATGAGAAATTGTCGGACTGCATGTATTTTCAAATACCCGAAAAAAAGAAGCTGTCAGAGCCTTTTATGTAGCATACGGGACAAGGGGCCAAAAGTCTGAATGGTTGTCCTAGCGAGAGAATCTGCAGGAATGCCTGGCACAGCAAACTTGGATGTCTTTTTCAGAGGAATTTCTTTCTTCGTTCATTCATTGGGGGGCTTTGGCGTGCATCTCGCCTCAGAAGAATCAGCCATGCTCTCCAATGAGAACGAGGGTTTGTGCAAGACACTGGCCATTTTCAGCATTTCTGAAGTCTTTCATTTGACTGTGGGAGAACAGAAAAGGCAGATTGTTACTTCATGTCGCTTTGATTCTCCCACCTCAGATATCCATGACGTTCTCTGCTGGGCTTTCTGCTGAGTTTTGTATTTTTCCCCTCCAAGTGTTTCCTTTATTGTTGCATTGCTGTCACAGTACGGCATAATGTATTCAGATTTTAGATTTGTCACACTTATTTCTCTTTGATGTATTTAAGGGTCGACTTGTTCCTATAACATGGCTTCATTGACCTTCATCAAATACATACTGCTCAAAAAAATAAAGGGAACACTTAAACAACACAATATAACTCCAAGTAAATCAAACTTCTGTGAAATCATTGGTTAATAAATTTGATTTCCATTGATGATTTTTGTGTGATTTTATTTTGTCAGCACATTCAACTTTGTACAGAACAAAGTATTCAATGAGAATATTTCATTCATCTAGGATGTGTTATTTGAGTGTTCCCTTTATTTTTCTGAGCAGTGTATATATATGTGTGTTTTTTCGCTCTCTTCTCTTCAGGTCACCCAGCAGATTTGTTGTAAGTTTTAGGTTTTCCTGCCAGATGACATGATCTTTATTTGAAATGTTCGGGTATTTCAAGGAGTTTATGATTCCATGCTTTCTAACCCAGGCTCCCAGAGCCGTTAACCCTCCTGCGGTCTTAGTGTGATGCAAATGTCAGTCGGACAGTGGGGGAGTTGTCCCGTCAGACCGTCAATTCCCGAAACCACACACACACACGCACACACAAAAACCCCCCCAACAAACTCATAAAAGCGCAAACCTGTACGACTGCGCATGGGGTCCAAATGACTCCATCTCTTAACACTGCAGGAGGGTTAATGGTGAAACTGGCCCACAGAATCACACATCCTCTACTGTATTTCACAGTGGGCATAAGGTGCTTTTGGAAACTGCGCCTGCTTGTCTGTGGTTAAACAGAAAAGGCTCTGTCTTCTTTTTTTGACTTCACACATTTATTTGTTCATCATGCTTCACGTTTGGTGTGGCACTGGTGAGATATTTCTTTCTTATTGTTGAAAAGTTTTTACTGTGACAGTTTTTACTAATCTTCCACATCAGAGCACTCCTCCCCCACTCAGCTCCTCCAGCAATTAGCAAACACCTGGAGGAACGGCTCACCTGCTGAGCTCATCATACAAAATACTTAGTCCAATTCTCCAAAGAACATTTGTAAATGGCATAATGGAGGCACATTGTTGTGATGATGAGATGAAGGCGGAGTCCCAGAAGGAGCAGAAGCTCCTTAAAGAAACGGAGGCCAATTTCAAACCGTCAAACTGCAAATTTCCTTTAAGTCATGTTTGACATACACAACGTTTTTTATAACTGAAGGGTAATGATTGTGTAATGGCACCGTGTGCCTGGGCAATACATAATGTCGCCTCTTTGATAAAGTCCTCTCCTTGAAATAATGCTGAAACAGTGATGTCATCAGGAACATCAGGTTGAGCGCCACTCCAACGCTCCATTTCAGCACACAGATGGCCTCACAGGCCGCTGTTGCCAACAGGACTCGTCATTTGGCGAGACAGCAGCACGAATGTGGAAAACCTACATAGTCACCTGTTAAATAAATCAGCCGTTTTGTTTCTCAGCCTGTGTTGCTTACATGTCCCTCTCTGGATGCTTGCTCAGCTGACCTGCTGGCTGCTACTCTTCTCTTGTCTTTGCTTCTCCCTCTGTGAACGCTGGACTTCTCTCTCTAAGCTATCGATTGCAGTTCTCTTCCCTCTCTGCCGCCTCTTCGTGCTCCAGTGGTTGTTGAATCCAGCCAGAGCTCGGCCGCAGTCTGCAGCCCACTGGGACTATTGTGAAAATTAAAATCAGGACTGTTTAAACTGGTGGGTCATTGGTTCTCGGGGAAGACATACAAATAAATTTGAGGTTTCTATTTTTAGTAATAGGCCTAAATAGACAGTCCCTCTAGGACTTTCTACTTAAAAAAAAAATTTCACAAAATCAATCAAAATCGCTGTTTTTTGGCGTTACTTTGGAAGTGTTTGTGATTTGCAAGTGGAAGAAACACTGCCACCTGCAGGTGGGAGTTAGCAGTTGATGGAACCCGATGTTTTTGACCATTTTTGTGGAAAATTTGCAAGAAAAATGTGGGGATCTGGATGCCCTGAATAGAAACAGAATAATAAATGCTTATGATTGCAGTTTGCAATCAATCACTGCACTGAGTGCTCGGTTTCCCTGCCTCCGAACCCTTAGTGTTGCTGTGTTTATTTATTTGTATATGTTATAGTTTTATTGATATGGATCCTACGCAGCCTGGAATTTCAAATAAGTATTTTTCAGGTTTGGATACATATGGAAAAATATTTCAAGAGATTATTCGTTGCAATATTATGAAAGTCTGTCCATCCAGCCATCCAAAGTTATTTTGAACCTTTTTTTTTTTTTTTTTTTTTTTTTTTTAATTTAGCTACAAAACAGACCAGTCACAAAAATTCCCATTTTGGTTTGAAAAGCATTAGGAAATCCATATTAAAAGAAGAAAACGCAGACTTTATCCACACTTGTAAATATCTGTGATTATGATGCTTTTAATCTTACACTTGTAGAGCATAAAATCAGCTCTCCAAGTCTTTGCTGGTTTGCAGACGCATGCCACCAGTAGACACCAATAAACTGATGAAAGAAAATGAAAACATATGTCAGGATGATGAAACAGCCTGAGCAGTTGTCACAGTACAAACTGCATAGACTTTCAGCTCAAAGTCTCAATAAAACTCGCCTGCGTTGTAGTCATTCCAGATGGCAGATTATACATAGGATCTTGAGGGATGGCAGCAAAATAAAATATGAAGACATCTGTTCCAGGACATTTATTTTTCATCGCTCTATGCTACACTATATAGATGACAGAAAAATCTCATCTTATTCTTTCCAGACTGTATTTACGAAGTGCTGCTGGAACCTCCCGTAAAAATTATTGTTGATGAAGACGTGGAAGGAGCTCAGATTAACTTGGTTTTCACCCACTTGGAGCTGCTTTTAGGTTATTTTATTTATTTATGGATGTTGTGACGGTGCAAAAGAAATGAGGGCAGAATGTGGAGTCAAACTCCGGTCAGTAGAGGAGCATTGCTCCCCTGGGAATGCACTTGTTCCTACTCAGAAGTAAAGCGACAGAGGATTGTACCTCACCTATACGTACAGCAAGCGAGATAAAAATGTGTCGCGGCTCATGGGAGACGAGTAGAGATCCCTGAGTCTAAATGAAAAAGCTTTTGCTTATGTCTAACTTTGGTCCCACTTTCTGTTTTCAGCGATGGTCGTGTGGAAGTGACGGGAGGCGGCAGCCTCCAGATTTCCAACATTACGGAGGAAGATGGAGGCGTGTACACCTGCGTGGCTGAAAACTCCAACACCACCATCGAAGCCCAGGCCCAGCTCACAGTTCAAGGTGATCTAATCAGGCAGCATCGCTGTTTTCTGCAAAGTTTGGATTCTGATCCACAAAACAACAGTGTTAGAACCATTGGGCCCAGACATTTGCTGATTAATGCTAATAAATCAGTTAGACAACACCATTAAGTAAGTAAAGTTGTACTTGTATAGCACCTCGCACAAATTAAATTTGATTAATGTAAAGGATTTCTCTGGAAGTCGGGATGTGAACCATCGTAAAACAACACCAGTAAATCCAAAGTCCAAACACAAGAAGCCTCTACGACCATAAAACTATTGTTAATTTCTCTCGTCGCAATAGTTCATACCAAAATATGCTATGAGGAATTATTTTGATTTTTGGAAATTATCTGAAGATCTTTAACACGGTGTTTAGTGGCCCACTTGTTTATATTGTCTGCTCTCTGCTGTGTTATTAAAAGCAGTGTAGAGTGGCTTAAACATAAGACTCCTTCAATGTCAATAAAGATATTAAATATCTAAAAACAGAAATTTTGAAGACTATCTGAGCTGTTTGTGCCTCAAAATCTAAAATATATCACTTTCTTTACATCTGCCCCTTTTAGGCATAGGAAAAAAATGGTTAACAATTGGTTGCTATGGCGATTCCCACCTTTCACAGATGAATGGTGGGTGAGCAAACCTTCATTTTAGGCCTCAAACAAAGTTGCTTTATGCATTTACAAGTCAAAATGATTGAACAATGAGAGTGGTTAGCCTACATGTGAGATTTTTTGTTTTTATGAGTCTGCAGTGTTTTATCTGGCAGATCTGTGAGGTTTTACTGTCAATACTCAGGAGAACATTGAGTACAGACATAATGGAAGCTGGCTGTACGATATCTGCACTTTTGGGCTATTTTATAGAGTACTGTAATTTCTACAGCAATGTCTGACACCAGTGATTGAAGGTAGACATAAATCCCCTATATTTTGAAGGAAAACTATGAACATTTGATTCCAAATGTTTCAGAAAATGTCAAAGTCTGAAAAATCTGAATATTCTGTGGTAAAACCCTAGATCTGTCCAAACAAAATAGCTCCGTTAACACAAATGAGTTGAGCTTAAAATCTTTTTGAACATGTTTCAATGCATTCACAGTGATTGGTATGCAATTAAATTTCCTGACTCTGTGCTTTGGGCTCAGTGTTTGGAAGTCATCTAGCAAACCTGTACAGACACAAAAGAACAGTCTGACTTTCATCAGTCAGTAAAATACAGAACAGTTTCTCTCTCGGCAGATCGGTGTGTTCTTTGGCAAACTGTGACCTCTTTAGGCCGTGTTGGAGCCTCCTAAACCTGTCTTCTAATCGCCACACTACAAAACACGTAGCTGTAGATCATTTGTGATCGACCTGGAACTGATCATTGGCTCACTCTTATCCATTTTGAATTTCCTTTCAAATGGTGTTTTTTCATTTTCTTCAACATCATTTTTTGCTATCATCTCATCTTCTTCACTTCTTTATATTTGTAATCCTCTCTAGCCTATGTTTTGACTAGAGAGGAGTCAAAAATTCTCTAGAACCACCCATTTTTCTCTTGTTCTTAAAAAGAAATCCAATCTAAAGGCAGTAAATGTTCTGACTATTGGGTCTGTTGGGTTTCTTTTACTCTGCTGCAGCTACTGGTGGTTCATCAGGGTCTTTGAATTGAACCGCTGGCTCTTAAAAGCAAAATTTGAATTGAGAAAAGTATCGAAATGCCAATTCATTCAGGCAAACTCCAACTTTTGGTCCCTGTTTAAGGTTCAGTTGGTGTTTCTCCGTGAACTTTGTGCCAGCTACTGTTCTCCTAGTAGCTTTGGCTGAAATCCTGTTAGAGATTGATGGAAAAGTTTTTTGATTTTCAAAACCGTAAATTTTTTTCGAGTGTGTGGGTTTCAATCCAATCTTTGGGAAAAATCAAGTTGGCATGAAATCATCAACTAACTAACAGCACAACCGAACTTCGGTGCATTTACATCGACACCAGTAATTATACATGTAGTCAGTCCCTCGGGATTTAAATCATCCTGTCGTGGCTGAAAATCACCTGATATCCCGAAGTGTTAGTGACTTTATTGTTTGGGCTACGTTAGAAACAAAGTGACAGTGCCACTTGAACAAATGTGCAAATTGGAATTGGGTGAGAGGCAGCAGCAAAGTCAAGATCCATTAGCTGCTGAGGAGAGTGCGGCAGAAAAGAGCAGAATCTCTTCAGGTCTCGCTGAACTCTCAGATCATCCCTCCATCAGCGAAAACAATCTCATTTCGTCTTATTATGTTTGGGAATGAGGTTATTAAAAGCCCCCTGGACTCGTATCTCAGACATAAAACAAAGCCAGAGAGAGTTTAGTTGGAAAGGAAATGAAACAAGCAAGATGTATTTCTCAAATGCGAGCCACTCCGAGGCAGAGCAAGACGATTGTCAAGGCAGAAACAAGCAAATCAAACAGAGCCCAAGTAGTTGCGCAGTAATTGTCATTAAAATACAATTGTGGACTTGGACGGGTTTCCCGACAGCTCAGAGTTGACGGGATTTTGGCTCAAAAGAGTTGAGGAAAGCGGGGGAAAACACTCCCCGGGACTCATCCCGACACTTTATTGCACTTCACACGCACACCCGTCGTGCCACGACTTCCAAACCTCTCTGGCCAAATCCCTTCATCTCCTCCTCACCCCTTGCCCTTCCTTCATCACTTCCCGCCACTTGCTGTGATTAAAGGAGGCCGAAATGGAAAATTGGATCGGGTCACAGGAGGACACCTCACTTCATTCGTGTCCAACTCTTCGAGTCCGCCTACCGAATTCCCTCTTAAATCCTCCACACGTCCTGCCCGACCTCCCTGACACAGTCGAGGATGGAATACGGTAGAAGGACATCCGTCGCTGTGCTAGAGCGACATTTTGATTAGCTTCCATGTTGTACACTCAGCGCTTATATGCTTTTGTGTCAATCGCATTCAAGAAGAAGCCAAATTGTGGCATTGATTTTTCTCTCTTGACAAGCAAAAGGGAGCCTAGACAGATCTCTCAGTAAGTAGTTATTCCTGTAAAGGACAATCAAATCAATGTGGTTTTAATCCATACTATCAACAAACTATTTCTTCTTTGACTGACTTCCATTAAAACCCCTCCAGGGTGTTTTTTTTTTTTGTTTTTTTTTCTGGAGTAACGAGAGGAAATTGTATGTTTACCCGCAAGAGGCTTTTCATAAACACCGGACTGTTAGTAGTGGAAAAGATGCAGGAAGCCAGCTTTTCGAGCACTGTTGGGTTTTTGCCTGGAGATACCTGGAGGGTCTGTAGTACAGTTGGTGCATAAAGTTAGAGGAAGAAATGCACAGATATTCACATAAACACAAAACACACAAATGTACGAATGCCGGCGTCTCTCAGTTGTGTATTTACAAACAGCGCCTCACAAAACTATTCATATCCTTTGAGCGTTTCCACATTGTGTCACGTTACAAACGCAGTGTTTCATTGAAATTTTTATCTGATTGCTGCATTGTTACAATCACACAAAGGAGCTATTGTAAGGTGGAAGTAGAAGAATATGTGAATCTTTGAAAACTAAATGAACAAAACAACTGGAATTGGGGCGCAAAGATCAGCCGGTCGATCTATAAACCTCTTTCTCCTTAGTTTTAGGCAATCGACCGACATATTTGAAATCAGTCTAATCCACCGATCTAATCTACCTTTGCAAAAGTTTGTTTTTAAAATATGAAAAAAGGGCTAAATAAACTTTTTTATTTTGGTCAATTTTGGTAGTCTGGATTGCAATGCCGTACGTTTCTCATTTATATTTGAGAGCACTACCTCATGTAAGGCTAAAACAGGTTTGAATTGTTTAACATTTATCGTTCAGTGGTTTGCAATAAAATAAGATTGAAACGTCGAAGGTGTATTGTGACCTTATAACGCCTGACAGCGTCAGTCATTAAAAAAACAAACGGCATAGGCCAAAGTTGGAATTGCCCAGTCAAGTTTTTTAATGATCAGTGATCGTGGTTGGCTTGGAGAGTCAATCATGAATGCTGAATACATGCTCTAATTCTGGGTCAAATATGAGCCCGATTGTCTGGCATGGGTAGATGAGGACGCAACAGCAAATCTACAGCGATAAATCGGAATAATTTAAAAGGAATGGGCCAATGAAAATCCAGAAGTCGTTGCAAGAACCATAAGAAAGCAACCTGAAATCTGAAAAGGTTGCTTTTCAGATTTTACCAGAGCAGAGTCACTCTGGCTGAAGCGATCTAATCTCAGGAGGATCCAGCTGTATTTACACCAATAACATGTCTGTTTGACTCTCCATGAATCACACATCTAGCTGCAGAGCAACAATATGCTTCAGACTTGTATTAGCTCCCTGGGAATTTCGCAAATAAGCAATACTTATTAAAACCGCATTGCGCCCTATCGTTCTAATAATTACAATCGCAATGTCAGTGTGTTTAAGAGGATTTGGCTCATTGTTTTTGTTCAGCTAATAAAAATCCTGTAATTATCCCACAGCAGACAGGAGGCTTTAGAAGATGGTGACACTATAAATGAGTGTTAACAGCAACACTCAGGCCACTCGAGTCATATCTCAGGGCCCCATGTGTGGTGTTGACACACATCCATGTGTTTCTGTGATAACTGTCTGTGGAAGTAGTTGTGTGTGTGTGTGTATTATGTGGTGGATGACTTTGCTTTGACATCTCACCCACTATTAGAGATGGGAAGAGAATAAATGAGGCCAGAGGAGGCAGCAGCTTTTGATTATGGCCGTGCGTGACTTGGGCACCACCCAGACCTGGGCTCTCTGTGTTTCTGTGTGTCTGCGTGTGTAGATGTGCGTGTGTCTGCGTGTGTAGGTGTGTGTGTGTTCTATATAAAAATAGTCCATAACTTGTTTGTTATCAGTTTTATGGGGCTCCGAGTCAGTGGTCCGCATCTATCATGCCCTGCTGCTATCAGGTCATCAACTTAATTGTTCTTTCCATGTGCTGGGCTACCATGCAGGAAATCCCTGCCCCCCCATAAAAGCCTTTCATTTGGGCTGTGGTCTCTGGATGAACAGCCATGGTCATTACAAGTGTTTACAGTTTGTTTTTGTTTTTTGTTTTTTGTTTTTTTATAAATGAACAAAGGCAGAAAAAGTTTAAACATTTTGGAAGAAAACTGGCAGAAATAAAAGTACTTGCACCTTTACAGATTTCTTCTGTTTTTCATTTTTTGAGTCGAACTTAATTGAATCAGATAATCAAACGACATTTAATGTCAGACAAAGTTTATTAAAGTGACATTGTTTTTTTTGTTGAGTACATACAATCCACAACATCTAATTCTGATTTATCCAGACTTGAGGAGGTGGATCTTAGCGCTGTCAATCACCCTTGTATACATGCCACTCACCCTCGCCCCCTTGCTCTCTGTTACACTACAGCTTCTCCCCATCAGCAGAGCCTGCCATGAACTCTCAGGCTAGTTAGCATTACCACCGATGTGTAAAGCTGACATTATTATTACTAGCTTTATTTATCCACCCAGCTCAGGTTGTTTCCTGTAAAAGGTTTGTTTGGAAAGTTGCAATTTGACAATAGTCTGGTGGAAATTTCACCTCACAGTCCCTCCACACTTCCACCCTCCCAATTCCACCCTGCTGCTGTCATGGAGCAGTTTAATTTTGGCTGAAATAAGCTTTCCATCCTGCTATTTAAAGAGATTTAATCTGATCAACCTGGCGCACACACACGCACATTTTCCCTTTCTCACTGGGAGTGTGTTTATCTCAGCCAGGTGTCTTTGTCTGATTTCCAGTCTGCTTGCTTTCCGCCGTCGTCGCCGCAGCAGCTGTTGTTTAGTTCATTTACATGATGATACCGTGAACATGCAACTTTTTTTCTTTTTTTATTATTATCTGTCTTATTGTAATAAATCTTAATTGTTGTTTCTGTGGCGCGTTTGTGTTGGTGTGTCTCATCATGTCATCCCAGCTGCTGTCTGGATCCTAATCCAGCTCAGCACTTCTTATCTGCTGTGTCAGTGAGGGAGAGAATCATCCTTTAAAAGCCACACTGATAGATGACGGCTCAGACTTTACTCTTGTGTTTTTTTATTTTAACTACTTTGGGGAATGCTTTTGTTTTGTTTTGTTGAATTAATTGAATGTTTTTCTTCAAACATGAGTGTGTATCTGCAGCAGTACAGTAGCATCCAAAAGTATTGACCAGTCTTGAGCTCCATAGTAACCAACTCCAATACATATTATTGGGATTTTATGTGAAAAACCAACACATTATTGTCAGATAGAAAGAAAACAATTCATGGTTTTTCATATATATATATAATCTGAAAAAAGTGGTGTGCATATTTAATCTGTCTCCTTAGTCAATAATTTATAGAACCATGTTTTGCTGACATTATAACTGCCAATATTTTTGTATTTCAACCTGTTTTGCACTAAAAACGAATTTACTTTGACCTCTCTGTCTGACAGATTGGATGGAAAACTTCCATTTTCAAATCCTGCCTAATGCTGACAATTGAGTCTGGACTTTGACTAGGTCATTCTAACCCATAAACATGCTTTGATCTGTAGCTGAATGGTTGGAGTTGTTGTTCTTGCTGGAAGTTGAATCTCTGCCCAACATAGAGCTTTTTTCTAGCTACTAATAGTTTTTCTATTACCATGTATTTGGCTCATCCCCCTTTAATATCTTTTCACATGTTGAATGTAGAAGTACTTTTTAATTGAAACGCAGAATGTGGGCATTTTTATCCGGTTAATCGATTGTCAGAATAATCTGCAGATTGATCGATTTCTAAAATAAATGTTGGTTGCAGCCCTAAGCTGACGCACAACTTCACAACGATGCTGCAGACACTCAGACGTTCTCCTCCCTGCAGCGGCTCACCTTACCTGAGCATTTATAGCCGAGAAACTAAAAGTTGAGAAAAAGTTTGCACCAGATTACCAGAGATTCAAACTAACGCTAGCATGCTTTTCAAAGCATGATCAAACAAGTTTTTCTTTTTCATTCCCTACTTTCCTACTTTCAGCGCAGTCCCAACTGAAATGTCCGACGAGGATGTTTTTGAAGAGCTGTCGTCTGAAAGCGCGTCAAACGCCAGCCTCGGCGAGCCTTGTCTCGGCATGTCCCTGGCAAACCTCGTGCATCTGCTTTCACTCAGCTCTTGTAATTTCCGACGCATCAGGAGTCCATGAAGGCATCCAGAAAAACACTGGAGTGCCTCTCTCTGCCTCTGGCATCATCTGCTCATTGAGCAGGAATGCAAACATAAAGCATTGTGTTTGAGGCTTTACTGCCCAGAGTGCTTGTTTTCACTAGGATGGGAAAAAAAAAAAGGGAGAACTTGTATAGCTGGACTCAAAGTCACACACACAAAGCCTCATGTAATAACTGCTGCTACCCAGATCTTTGGGAAAGTATGACCGCCGGAGATGATTTTTCTAGTTATTTTCAGATTCAGCTCAATAAGCATCATCTTTCATCAGCTTCTGACTCCGATAGTTTTATTACCAGCCAATTAAAAGCGCGGCCGGACCTTCTCTCCGCCTCTCGTTCGGCTCGCTTCTTAAATGCCAGCGAAGCTTTAAGTGAAATAATCTGCTCAGAAATCCCTTTAGGGGAATCCTGCAGGGTTTTGTTTTAACAAGCTCACAGTCAGACACACGCCGTGACCTTTTAGTGGTCCTCTCTCAGTAGTTCGCTGGAGTCAGTCTGCATTAAAGCTTCTTTTACTAAGCTACGGGCTCGGGAGATAATACCAGCCCTGAAGTACTGCTCTTCCAATCCTTTCGGCCGCTCTCCCTCCTCCACATTCATATTGATGTTTTCTTTCTCTTCTTTTTACGCCGGAGTTTCTTTTGTGGTCGTTTCATTCTGCCTCTGTCAAGATTTTTCTTTCATTAGACGGGGATTATTTGTGTTCCAAAACAAGTTTGCTCATTTGGAGAGATTCGTGCTCTTGGTGTCTGGCGTCTGGTGAAGAAGAGACGAACTCTGCCCGTAGGAAGCACTCTGTGTCAGACCGCATCACGATTACTGGAAACGTTGAATTAAAATAGCTAGTCATGGCTGCGGACAGATCAAAGACATTTCTGAGTTTGATGAGCGGAGACAACCGTCATCTGATCAAATATGTCCCTGACATACACATTTTACCCTCTTTTAATGCTGTGCAAAAGTACGTACACCTTTTGAACTTCTTTTTTTTTGGTCACTTTGCAATTACACTTGATGTGTTTCATACAGCTTTATGCAATAGACCTTTATGAAGTTGTGTCTAATAGAAAAGCCGTCATTTAAAAGTAATTTTAAAAAACCCTGCTGTCTGCTGTTTGATCATTAATGTTCTCTAAAAGACCTGTAAGTTGTACTCTGAATACAAAAGCATCCCACTGTCCTTTGAATTTCACTTGTAGTCAAGTTAGGGTTATTTGTTGCATATTTCAACAACAAGTAATTTCAAAGTGCTCCGGATGTTAAAAACAACACAATGATCAATTATGAAACTAGTGGCAAACATTAATCATCTTAGAATATTCATCATCATCAAATTTATTAATTATGTTCCAGTTATTATCAATGAAAGACAACTCTAAACAAGTGGGGGTTTAGCCTTCATCTAAAAGGACTCAGTGTTTCGTCATCCTTGCAGTTTTCTGGAAGTTTGTTCCAGTTTAGTGGAGCATAAAAAGTGAACGCTAATTCAGTAAGCTAGAGAGATCTAGGAGGTTGATGCAATGGTGAACAGAGCTTTATTTTAACTTGGTGCAAAGCCGTCCAGGGATTTATAAGCAAACAAAAGTGTTTTAAAGTCCATTTTATGCGCTACAGGGAGCCAGTGGAAAGATTTTAGAATATATCTAAAATCTTCCAACTTCCTGGTTTTAGTCAGAACGCGAATAACTGCGTTCTGGATCAGCTGCATTTGTCTGATTTTTTTATTTATTTATTTATTTATTTATTTATTTTAGGCAGACCTGTGAAGACACTGTTGCAGTAATCAATACGACTTAAAGTAAAAGTATGGATGAGTTTCTCTAAATCTTACTGAGACATTCATCCTTTAGTTCTGGAAATGTTATTCAGGTAATAGAAGACCAATTTTGTAATTGTCTTTATGTGTCAGTGAATGTTCAGGCCTGAGTTCATCACTGCATTCACATTTTGGGCCTAATCACTACACTGTGAAAGCACAAAATCCTATCAAGAACTGTTGCCTAGTTCCTAGTACTTAGTACATTTGATCTGAAACAAAACAAGTATCTTTTCAGTAAGGTATAGGAGCTTGTTTCTTGAATATCTATTTAGAAAGTACTACATCTATTGACAGATTTTTTTCACTTCTGACATGGGGAAAAGTGTCTCGTTTTCTATGTTTTTGAACTTGTTTTAAGACTGGTATTTTTCGCAGTGCCGTTTCTCGTTCCAAAAACCGAAGCTGTAACAAAACATTTCTATGACAATTCTTGATGTAGCAAGAGAAAGTGTGAAACAGTTCACGGGTGTGAGCACTTCTGCTATGTGCCTGTAATAGGCACAAGAAATAGAAAAGCAAATGACTATTTAAAGACAGTTATTGTGCAGGTTGTTGCACTAAGAGGCACACAGACCAACACACATTCCCCTGTATATTTGCTGCAGCAACCCCTTCCGCCTCCCCTTGTTACTCCCAGCCATGCAAAAGCCTATATTGGTATATTTAGGCGTTCCTCCTCATTGCTCAGTCCAATAGGTTCCAAATGTCTGAACTCCATTTAGAGAAAATGGTGCATGGCTGCTTGGTTGGAGAGAGGGAGGCGATGGCTGAAGATGGAGAGATAGAGGGGGAGTTATGGGAAGCCTAAGGGTTGGGTGGGTAGAAGAGAGAGCATTGAGTCTGAGTAGATAAAGGGAGCCTGTGAGTAGCAGTTGGCATCAAAACCCGGGGATTCAGAACCAGAACATATACAGTATCTGCCCGGACACGAACTCTGAAACAAAGATGAAGACTGGGACAGAATGGATGTACAGGAACACATGGTTAGACGCCTCAGCAGCTGATTTAACACCCCCAACTCACAACATCATCGGGAAAAAGGGGGGAAACAGAAAGAAGAAAAAACAGGTGTCCATGTTGAAAACTGCCCACAAACACAAACACTGACTCACCGCTGCTTTCAGAGCCGTGTTCCCGACACACCAAAGGAAATCAGCGATTCCACCTGTCTCCGCTGCACACCTACTTAAGGCAAATATCCAGAGGACGGCACACTGTGAAACACATTATTCACGCCTCAAACACACACGCCGTGGGGCCTCGTACGGAACGGAGGCGCACAGCAGGGTGACGGCTGTCATGGCGGTCTGACGCGTCGCAGTCCTCATTACCGTCCCCGTGTCAGTCTTCAGAATTCATCACAGCGGCTCTCGGATCCGTCCAGACGCTTATTAGTTCCGGAGACGGGGGCGGGGGGGAAACTTTCTGCTTTCTGCTGCTGGGAGTCTCATGAAAAATGCAGTGTACTGTACGGAAAGGTCTGAGGTTAAGTCGTATGTTTGTGGAAGAGGAGAATTCGGTGTCATCCTGGGATAACCTGCCTACCGGATTGCGTTATCGACGTCGCGTGTTCGTGTGGAGGATTCCCCGGATACCATTTGTCCGTCTGGAGCATCTATTAATTTTTATTAGGATGAGGAAGCCGCGGTCCGGAAATTGGGAAAGAAAGATTAATTGTCACACAAATAATTGAGATTAACGACGCCATGGTTTCTTCAGTTCATCCTGATCCCGCTCATACTTTCTTATTAGTGGCATTATCACTTTCTATTTCAAAAATATCCCAACAAAATACTGCCTATTGTTGTTTTTTTTTTTATCTTAATTGAGAAGTTTGTCTTTGCAAAAAAAAAAAAAAAAAAAGAGTTTGTTTGATTACTATTTATATACCTGAAAGAAACGACCGCAGATACACAGCTGGAATCAACCTGTAAATGTGACATTTATCAATCAATAAACCAATCAATCAAGTTTATTTGTACAGAGCTACAACCAAATCAGGGAAGAATTAACATGCGTCCATTAAAGTTTCAAACAAGCTAAACATTGATGAAGGCTTTTACGTGTTGAGGAGGTGCAACCAGCCTTTCGGTGCAGACATGCTCTGCTTGAATGTGTGTGGTTTGTCACTGCTCAAAGAGATGCTGGAAAAGTCTTAAAAAATTGTTGGATTCTGTTCATGTAATCCTCAAGCGGATCAAGAAGTGAATCATACACCAACCTTCAAGAAAAAAGAAAACAGATAACTAGACAGCCTAAGCATAAATAAAACAGATAAAAGGTGAAACTACAACTTTAAAGTTAACAAACCTGAAATAAAACACCCGACTCAACTGAAAGTGTGTTCACTACCTTTTACCGTGAATCGGAACCGTTTAAATGAGCCGAACTGGACCTGGTTCCCTCGCAACGTGTGAACCAGAAAGAACGACTCGCAGTCGTTTATTGTTCAGCTTCTATTAAGTTGCCTGCCTCGCTCCCTCCGGCGTTGCTCCATGTGCTGCAAGTGGAGCAGGGAAATACGCACCAGATGTGCAGAGAGTGCATCTCCGGCTCGGAGAGAGGCGAGCCTGTTTTTTGAACCGAAGCAATTGTTCCTTCTTCAAAACCCGTCTCGAGTGGATGAAGAATCGCCATGTCCGCCAACGCGTGTGTGTCGGAGTAAATTAGCCGTCGCTGCGTCAAGCGGGGAGGGGAGACTTGACCTCATAACCCGCTGCTACACTGTATTAAGCCGGGGGAGAAAAAAACAACATAAAAAACGGACCTCGTCCTCACACCTCCACTAATAACCAATCACCTTGTGTGGATTAACGCAAAATAGATGCTAATAACTCTCTATCAGAGAGGCCCAGGAGGATGATGGGAAAGCGTTAAGTCGGCGCAGCTCAGCAACAAAACACTCGTTTAAATTGTGGTCTGCGAGGTCAATCACGAAATGGGCAGAGGCGGTGAAACGCACACACACAAGCACGGCCGCGTTTCTATCCCCCACAACACGTACAGTCCAATTACAGCGAGAGGACGAGGCCCGGGCCCGGCGCTCCCTCTGACCTTGTTCCAGGACAGATTGATGAGGCGCCGCGTCGCCCCAGCAGATCAAATATCTCCTTTCTGGCCCTCATTACCGGGTCTTGGAGAGATCTGCCAGTGCCCCCGCTCAGACGCCGGATCATGCTGCTCTGGTAGCCCGAGCTGCAGTTGTTTTTCATCCGTTTCTGCATAAATAAGAGCTAGAGGTCACCGAACCTTTCATCCACGTGCTAAAGCAGACTCAGCTGGCCCGACGAAGCAGGAAATAATTACATAGCTCTTTTCTTCTTTTTTTTCCCTTTAACTTGTCTTGTTTGCTTTTGTTTTGACCATGTAATTAAAGGAGGGGGGGGCGTTCTGGTGCAGAAATTGATTTGTATTTCTCTGGTCTGCATGGAGAAACTGGAGGCCGGAAGTTTACGACGAAAGAACGATGAGCGGTGTTTGTCCTCTGCTTAATTTTGTTTTTTAATTTAAAAAAACCCCACTAACCTCGTTTTTTTTCTCCTGGACTCCGCAGTTCCTCCCCAGTTTGTCAAACGGCCCGCCAACATCTACGCCCACGAGTCCATGGATATCGTCTTCGAGTGTGAAGTTTCGGGCTCTCCTGCTCCCACCGTCAAGTGGGTCAAGAACGGAGACGCCGTCATCCCCAGCGACTACTTCAAGATAATTGTGAGTTCACAATTAACAGAAACAATCCTTTTTCCTCACAGTTGCATATTTCAGGTCATCAAATGGATCTTTCCGTGGAGGAATTTTGGAATGTGTCAGAATCGCTTTAATCCAGGCATGAACAGTCTGTTCAAGGTCACTCTGCAGCATTTCAATCAGATTTAGTTTCAACTTCAAAACCATTTAATTTTGTTTTTTTTATTTATGACTTTGCTTAAACTGCTGGTGTGCTTTGGATCGCTGTTCAGCAACATAACCCAAGTTTACTGAGTACAAACTGATTGCTGAAGATTCTTCTTCAGGATTTTCCAGTAGAAATCACAAATCGGAGCTCCATCAATTAAGGCCCTGTTTACATGACAATGATCCAACGACAAATTGAATTTTTGTTTTGTTTCTGTTAACACATTTACATGAAGACATTCTAATGTTTACAGTAATGGTACACATCAAAAAGGTGTAATGCCCTCGCCATTCCACAAGTTGGTGCTAGGTTCTGTGAAACTAAGTGTTCATGTGTTTAAAAAAAATTAAAAATTCTACTTGAAAGCACGTGGATTCGCGTTTCCCCATCAGGTACCGTTCCCCCAGATTCTGGGGGAAAACACACACTATGTGCATCTGATTAGGGTGCAGTTGGAAAAAAGTGGGATAACTTTGCTGAAACACGTTGTTTGAGTGTTCACGGTGTCCGTAGTTCTCTAGATAAGAGTGCTTAACAAGCACTCGTGTATTTTGTCACCTAGGCGGTGCGTAGCGGTGAAGAGACGCTGGAGGAACCGTATCTGATGGTTACACCAATGCTCTGTTACTACACCAATTGTCTGTAGTTTCTTCTTCTGTGGATTGTAGGAAGCAGCTATGTTTTGCGTCATATTTTCCATGAGCTAGGGATTCCCTGACAGAAAAGATCCATTTACTCTGTTTACAAGACAACGGACACCGGTATGTTTTAGAACCATTGTACTCTGGAACCCGTTTTCAATCTGTGCCGTTGTCAGAGAAAACATTCGGTGGTTTCCTGTAAATGTACAGTACAAACACAACAAAATTCTTCCATTTTCACCAGAAATTGTTGTCGTGTAAACAGGGCTTAAGTCTTGTCACTCAATGTCATGTGGCAGCCAAAGCAACCCCTGACTATCAGCCTACCGTCACCATGTTTAGCTGTCTTTAAGACGTTCTTTTCTGAAATACTGTTGGTTTTGCACCAGATTTGAAGTTCCAATTTTGTCTCCTGATCCAAAACAATATTTTCCAAAAAGTCCAAAACTAAGCAGTATTTTGTGTCCCTGTAGTTCAACAGTAGATCAGGGTTGCACCGCTTGCAGTTTTTTAGCCGATCACCGTTCTAGTTAGATCTTTAAAAAGCCCATTCCGATGTTGACAGATACTGATTTTTTGAACTTTTTTCTTATAACTACCTCATAGTGTGTCAGTATAACAACAAAGCTGCTAAGTCAGCATCAGGGGGGTGAGTATTGTTAGCCGCACACGTGCAGATGTGACCTGGTGGACGAGGTCCAGCAGTCAGCTGTCTCTCACAGCAGAGCAACAAGGTTTCAGTGACGGATTTACAGAGGTGGATAAGATCGGTGGATAAAATTGGTTTCACATGTAAGAATTGGCCAATCACCTAAAATTAAGAAAATTGGCACCAATCGACCAACTGATCGATCGATTCACCCCTACCCTTGGTACTGGAGCTCTCCTACTGATAGCATTTTGCTCAGATTCTTTGAAATCATTGACCCTAACCGAGCCAAGTAAGGCCTGCAGTTCCTTAGATTTTGATCTGGATTGTTTTGTGACCTCCTGGATTAGTTGTTGACTCACTCTGGGAGTAATTTTGGTAGGCCCAACCTCTTTCTTGTACTCGAGCAACAATAAAGTGCCACAACATTTCATTCTTTACAATCTCTTAATAGCTAACTCTTTGGAAGTTTTCATAGATCCCTCACACTGCAGCACACTCACCTCACATTTCACCAGAATTTTTTTTTGCCTAGAATAATATGCACCAGAAAGCAGAATATTGTCATTTTACTCATGCCCCACGAAGATAGTGAACAAACGTCTCTGTTCTTGCGGAGTATGTCTTGGTCTTGGCACTTCACATTGTCAAAGATGTTTTGTTTCAGTAACTGCTTGATTCTACAGATCTGTAAGAGCTGTGCTATCTTATTTCTATTTCCCTTCCCCTCATCCTTATTCTGCAGAAGGAGCACAACCTGCAGGTTCTGGGTCTGGTCAAGTCTGACGAAGGTTTCTACCAGTGCCTGGCAGAAAACGATGCCGGCAACATCCAGTCAAGCGCGCAGCTCATCATCTTGGATCACGGTACGCCACACACTGAGACAAATAGTGTGCAAATCACATTTGTTAACTTGGGAAAGATGAATCAACTCATCCTCGGGAAGATGGCAAAGTTGCAAAATTGCTACAATGTAATCAATATCACAGCCAGAGTCTGATCGGGTTTTCACAGCTACACAAGGTTATTTAGAAATGCAGGCAGGTTGAATATCAGCAGTGATTATCTCTTTGCTTGTTACACCTGAGTTTTCCTTTAGGAAGAGGAGACTGCTTTACATTTTCCTTTGTGAAAATGCTTAGCACAAAGAAAGGGCAGTCAGAGGTTTTGGAGGAAGACAGCAGAAGTTCTCTTTCTGAATCCTTTCAGACATGAAAGGCCAAGCAGTCGGCTCGCTGTGCTGCGTCGCCTCTTTTAAAGATGCATTAGTTGATTGTTGGGACTCTGCACATCTGTGGAAATGGAAAACAACAACAACAACAAAAAACAACAGTGATATGAAACCTTCAGGGTCCTGTTAAAACAGAGGCGAGTCCAAAACCAGAACTAAATTGTGTTCTTTTTGCACGCAGTCTGTTCTACATCCAGGGTTACAGAAATGTTTGTGCCATTTAAACCCAAAAAAATCCAAAGATGGTGGATTTTCAGATGTTCTTTTAACAAAATAAAATAATAGAAGAAATACATTAGGAGAATAATTATAAAGTGTAAGAAAGAAGCAACAAAATCTTTCTGCAGCTCCAGTGCTGACTATAGAATCTCCCCTTGGTTATTTCTGGTACTGAAAACACTGATGAAGCTTTTCCACCAACGTGGTCCAGGGTCCATTTCGGTTCTTGAATGTTATTTTGAGCAGGTGTTGCATGTTTATACTGAAAGAACAATGTTCCCAAACACTAAATCAGATTCCAGTCAAACACAGTGGAAACCTGACCTTTCAACATAAATGGTGAAGTCACCCCGTGGTAAAACTGAAGATAATGCAACAGACAGCATGGTGGCAAGCAGGAGGTGCACAGGCCATCCGCCATCTTGCTTCTTCGCTCTTTTTCCATGTTGTGTCAAAGCACCTGTTGGTGACGCATGCTTGGTTCTCAAAGTAGATGGAAACAAGTGTTGGCTTTCGACACAACAGCAACGCACGCAAACCTGATCTGTCCTGGCATCATTTTGGATGAGCATTTTATGAGGACATTGTGTATTGTTTTGATTGAAAACCATTAATTTTGACAAGATTTGAAGACATTAGTGAGCTTATTCATTATTAGACATTATGTGGTTGCAAAACATTTGGTCTGAGCCCAGGACTGCATCTGGGTTATCTGAGATGCTGTTTGATTCTTAGCCTCATTGGGTTTTGATTGTTGATCCCTGACCATTAGTGTTTCTGAGCAGAAATAATTATGCCTTTCTTATCTGCATTAAGCTGGAGGACATGCTGACAGTTTTACTTATTCATAGTATGGACAATTACATACAGTGAATGTAAGAGACTGTGGTCTATATGGTAGCCTGGGTTTATGAAACGGTGTGTTTTCAGTATGTGATAGGAGACGGTATCTATTATGCTCTACTATCTTATCTAGGTTAGGAAATGTACAGTATGTTGAATAAAAGCAGTCTTCCTTCCAACACATAAATAGCAAAATCCAAATCAATTCAGCAGACTACTAAAAGGTCCAACCCACTTCAATCCCTGTCTTATAAAGAACTTTCTGCTTTTAAAGTAACTTGCCGGCTACAGCTTAAGCACGGCACATTAAAAGCAAAAGATTAATTTCAATTTCTAGGAGCTTCAGAGTGAAACTAAAGGAGGACGAGGACTGGAGATAAAGATCATATACAAGAGAGAGGAAAAAAACAAAGGAAAACACATTAATCGTTTTTTTTGTTTGTTTGGTTTTTTTAGATATTTTTTATTCCATTAACAGTGACAGCAGGAGAAAAACAACTCGAATTTAAGTGAAACACAAAATATGAGTTGGAATATATAATAGTGATAAATGTAATTAAGACAAAGCAACCCTTATTAAGCAGAAATCAGATTTATTGTCTCTGTCATATCCTGTTGAGCACAGTGACGAAGTTTAATCAAGCATGACCCGGCCCGGCCCGGCCCGGCTCCACTTGAAGCAGGTGGTAAATGAATGAGCGACTGGTGCCACCCCCGGCTGTGCCGTCCCCACTGTTAGGAAAACATTAAGTCAGAAATAATGATGACCCGCAGCTCACTATGTATTTGTGTTTGACGCTATTGATAAGAGTCAGGCTACTTTACATGGCCCCAAGTCTTTTTTTTTTTGCTCCCTCTCCTTTTTGTTTGAGTTGTAGATAAATGGGATAAATTACAAAGGCAGCTGGCCTTGTACATGGAGGTCTGCCTTCAGCAGAGCTTTGAAGAAATTAATCTCTTCTTAATCCACAAAGAAATCAGAGAATCTTTGCCTTTCTTGCTTCTGTGAGTGTTTACTTCTGCGTCAGTCAGAGTAATTCTCGCCCGCCTGTACCTGAACCTCCCTAATGTTTTCATCAGTTCACTGTCCAGTACCCATCAGGAACTGATTGAAGATTTAGACAAAATGAAGGTTTGGGATGATTTTAATTCAGTTTTCTAACATTTTTGTCCCCTTAAAATCACAAACTTCAATTAACTTTCTTGGGATTTCACTTTATTGACCAATGCAAAGTGGGGAATTTTATAAAGTGGATGGAAACAAGTGAGACATGAACTTGTATTCAGAGCCCTTTACGGTAACGGTATATTTCCACCACAGGATTCTTGTCTTACTGAAGAAAAGCATCCCCAACAGGAAAAGAAAGGAGTTGATAGGATGATAGATGGAGGTAAATACGGGGTAGAAAGTCTATTAGAGCAGGTAAGAGACCTGAGACAGGAGCAGAGGTTCATCTTGTAGGACAATAACCCTAAACATACAACAGGAGCTGTAAGAGAAATGCAAACAACTCTGTTCAGGTTTTTATTTGGAAACAACCTTGTTGTCTCTGTACTGACACACTCAAAGCAGAAATATTTACTTCCTGAATGAACACCTAAAATAATTCATTGGATTTTAGGTTATTTTTCCACAAATCAAGTGCAGTAGCAATCATATTTCTCTCCATCAAAGACTCTGTTGACACCTCTACTGTTCTTTTTGACTATGAAAGCATACAGTCCTGAAGCCATCTGTCACCCTTCCTCACACTATTCACTCTTCCTGCTTTTCACAGCCACCTGCTCCCAGCAATAATCCAGCGCACTGGGCTTTGTATTAATTGTGCTCCGTTTGATAGCTTCTCCTTACATGGATGCCCCTCTCCCATCACAGCTGGACGTCTTTGTCCACTTCACCAACCCTCCGCGGCCGCAGTCAGGTGTCCCGCGCGCACCTGCCAGGCTCGAAACTTTCCAAACGGGGCCAGGCAAGCAACCCACGCAGCTGGCTGCCTCGCCATTGGCTGAGATAAGCCGGTCGACTCGCCGCTGAGATAAAGTCGTCTTCACCCCCTGCAAGGAAATCGATGGGCGTGAGCTGCATCTAAATACCCAGTGGCTGCGAGTTGGCTAATATTCATTAGTGCCATAATCCTTGCATCTTGACACCGCCAGCTGCAGTTAAATGTGGATCAGGTGATGAATCCCACTTGTGGGTGTTTGCAGTGGAAAAGAAAAGGTCAGCTGTTAGCGTATGTGTACCAATCTGGATGATACGTGCTCTGCAACAGTCTTCTTGTGTATGGCAGAGAGTTAGGCTGCACACATTTTGTAGTGTTTGTTACATGTTACACGCTACAAATCTACTGACCCGCAACCAATTGTTTTGAGAGACGTTATAATGTTCTCCTTGTGATACAGGATGATTATCAATATGCTTGAATTTAGCGCTTTAGCGTTAGCTTCAGTTAAATACCATGTTCGTATAGGGCGTTAGCATTAGTTTAGCTAATGTTTATGGCTTTAGAGTTACTAACATTTTTGTTATGGATTCCTGCCACTGATATAGTAAATATTCAGCATTAACATGATTATGACTCACTTTAGATTGGTCAAAACCCAAAGAAAGAAAATGAAAGACCTTGTGTTTCGTAAGTCCAGCTGGCATTGTTTTTTTTGTTGTTTTTTTTAAACAGACTGGTGTAATTTTGTGGCTTGAGTAAGAATTTAATTCATCTGAATAATAAATGAGTATAGGGGAAAAAAGAAGTCCTTTTGAGTTTAAAAAGTCAAAGTCTGAGTTCGTGCCACAGTGGAATCACTTGAGGTGCTTGGCCGTTCCTGACTCATGTGCAACATGAGTCGAGTAGTTGCAAGCAGATGTGGACAAACAACGGCTCAAATGTTAAAATAAATTACCTCAAGGTGACCTAATTGCGGCTTGTCATGCAATCCATTTCAATGTTATTTGAAATCTTCTGGTCTGGTTCTTCTATCCAGACTTTTCAACTTTTGCTAGCTTGGTTTTCCAATTCCAGCTGATTTTTGTTGTAGCTCCAGAAAGAGTTGATGAGGAATCCATAGTGAGATTTACTCCTTTTTCCTCTTCCATAACACCTCTGCCCATCTTTTTTTCCACACCGTGCTATAAATACAACCTCTAATGAGCGTAGCGCTCATGTTTGATATGCGCTGTCCTCGTGGAGGCCTTATCATCACAACAATCCTGATGGAAGTTGGTCAGCTGCGGAGAGTTTTGCTATTTAAGGGATTATCGTCAGATGCCATCTACAGATGGCATGCAGGAACAATAAGGCATTTCCAGGCACATGAGATGCATTTATACGTGCAAACCAAATCAAATAGGCTGCAATTACTGGTTTAAGGAGACAAGCAGTATTTTTTAAAACCTTTTCATTTTTTTTTACTTTTTCTACAAAGAATACAGAAAGACTAGGGCTGGTTCATTTGGAAAAGTTTGATTTCTATTCAGAGGACATGCATTTTCTTACATTTTTTGATTTGATTCAGAACATTTCTCTCTTCTTGGAATTGAATGTACATCCAAATGTATAATAAAACAAAGAAGAAAAAATCTAGTCTGCACAGAAGCTTATGCGCTCAAAAAGTCTTAGTGTAAACATTTATGACCATAAATGTCTTAACGTATTTCAGAAAACGTTGGGCAAATTTGCATTTAGAAAGAAAAGGTGCATGCGTGCTATTATTTTCCAGCATAAATTCACGATGTACATCCATTTGCATCTCGATACCATTACTTCTTTCTTCTGTTCCTTCCATTTGCTAAAGTGTGAAACTCCCTGCATCTTTTCTTCATTTTCGTAGCCGTTCTCACGGCTCACATGAATGCAAGATGTGGCATGTAAACGATGGGAGTGCGGTGATGTACAGGAAGTTGGACTGACATGCGGCTACTCCTACGGTCGGATCTTGTTCTTCCAGCATGTTTCAGCTGAGGCTGTTGAAATTCGTAGTCAAATGAATTAAAGAAATCCTTTTTAAAAAAGCATGTTTGTGGCTCGAGGCTGCAGCAGGAATTTTTCACTCTTAGCCCTGATTCAGGTGTCAAGATGACATATTTCTGATGCAAATGCATTTATTGGAGCTGTTTTATTTTCCTCAGACACGTGCTCCTACTGCCTTTGATCCCTTCCACCTTTCATTTCTCGCTCTACCTAAAGCACTACTTTATTTCCTTGTTTTACCCTTTCATCGCTCTCCGCCGCAATTAGTTTCCCCCACTATGGAAATTTATTGCAGCAAACGCCAACATCTTATCTCCACCAAAGTTTCCTGCTTTAAACTCCAGATTCCTGTGCGTTTTTTTACAATCAGAACCTCTGCTTTAAGAGACACTGAGGATTAAACACAGTGTTACTTGATAACTTTATAAAATCGGCAACGTTAGTGTAGATTTTTCTGTGAGTATAAGCATTTTGAACAACCAAACAACATCTAAGCCATTAGATGTTGTTTGCTTTGATGTGGTACAGGGAAAGGCGCGCTACTTCGAAATGAAGCCCACATGAGTTATGTTTGTAAGCTAATGCATGGCACATTTAATCATTCGTCAACTTTGCTTGAAGCTGCTTTGCTACAGTCACCATATGAAAAAGGGAATGAGATAAAATGCTCTGGTTCTTTCTCACTGTAGCCACAAACAAAATGTGAATCTGTGTTGATGCTTCATATAAGATAATCTAACATTAATTAGAAATATATATTTTATATATATATATATATATATATATGTTTATATATATATAGATATATATATATATATATATATAGGTAAAAAAACAAACAACTGATGGTATGTTGCAGTTAGTTTTTGCTATTAAAATAAATGTGAAGTGTTGGAACATCACCAAATACTTTAGAAACGCAATTGTTAGTTCTCATCAAGAGTTTTAATGCAATTTAAAGGCGCAAACATTCGAGATGATAGCAGATATGCTTTGGGGGGGAAAAAGCATCTCAGAAGGTATTTCATAATTAGTGTAACACTTACCAATAATTTAGAATGTCCAAAGGCGCCATGTTCAGCCAAAACCTTCTTTTTCTCTGCCGTTCAAGGTTCTGGGTAAACACAAAATTGTTTCTAGAAATGCCCTTGTTTACACAAAAAGAAACTGCCGACACAGAAGAAGGTGTGAAGGCTGTGCTTCTTTTCACAAAGTTACTTTTTGTTCATCTACACAATTTCCAGACGCTTCCAGCAGAACATTCAGCCAGAATCGCAGTTACCTTGGTAAGCACAGTGGTGGAGGGTTGATGGTTTTGTTTGATAAGCTGTCATGTCACCAACATGAACTCCTCATTGTACTAAAGTGTTCAAGGAGTAAATGTGAAGCCAGGTTTCCAATATGGGTGGGCATTTATCGTATTGTTTATCATTTATCGTGAAAAAATTCTTATCATGATCAGAATTTTTTTATTTTTTTTTATTGTTGAAATAAATTTCAACTAATGATTCTAATTAAAAACAATACTGCCAGCATTATTGGAAATCTTATTTTTATAATTTTCTTCAATATTTATTCCTCAAGAGCAACAATAAAAACCAGTAAATTTTAAAATGCAGTTACTCTGTGCAGATTAGTGATTAAACTCTCACTTATTTAAGTAAGTAGCGTCCTGAAGACACCTGTGTCAAATGGGAATGATTTTCAAGAGCAGTATTTGTGCTAGTGGCTCTCTGAACGCTGTGCCATGCAGTCACAGCCAAACGGTAACCGAAAAAATAAGTAATAAATAGTTTGTTATTCATCATTTTTATTGTCCTCATAACAGTACCAGTAAATATCGCAATAAAAATTTTTTCTTCCCAGTAGGTGAAGCTTGTCTAAATGGGCGTGATGCTATGGGCAAATGTTCTTAAACGCTGGAGTTGATCAATATTTATGCACTAGCTTAAATATTGTGTTGAAACAAGGAACCAAGGCAGCTTAGTATAGAACCATAATCTGAAAAACAGCGAAGATCAAACAGATTTATTAGCCAGATAATCATGATGTGATTTATTACACACCTATGTGACTGTGTTTCCTCAGAAACAACTTACTCAAATACTCAGGGTGCAGAATAAACACAGACTGGAAAGACCCAATGGCCAGAGGCGATACTTTCAACACATCGAGCATCAAAAAGACAAAGGAATCAGAACTCCTATAGTTATCTCGGCCTTAAGGGGCATTACTTATTAATTCAGCCCCATCTGATATGTGCAGCAAATTTGTACCGTGAACATGTAATCAAATATTAAGAATCCATTGTTTTTGACACAAGCACTAGCAATTTAGTTTTTAACTTTACACAAGAGATGCTGCCTACTTGCCTAGATATTCCGCAGTGAACACTTGCAACAGTGCAGCTAAGGAGGGTTTTGTGTACAAGCATGTCTTGATGCTTGCGCTTCATATTCTCCTTTTTTCTGTTCTTGAAACAGACATTGTGACGTGTAGGAGAAGTTGAAATACAAGAGACTTTTCAAAGATGTTCTCTTACGTCCCCGTTCTGCTGTCAGCATACCATCCCACCTGCTAGTTTTGAGAAAAAAAATCATATCATATAAAATGTAACTGGATCACGATTAAACAACAAAGAACCAATAGTTTCCATTTCAGCAGGCAAAGAAGTGAGAAAAAGAGTAGATTTGTGACTGACAAGTCGCAGAGGAGGGATTTCCCCCCCTTTTCTTTCTACTACTGGAGAGCACCATCCTTATTCCCAGTTCAAATCAAGAAGTGAGAATGGGCTGCTAAAAGACCCCGCCCTCCTGCCAGACTCGGCATGGAATAAAAGCCCAGGCGCTCTTCAGGGAATACGGTGTGCTTCATCATCTGCTAGCAGGGTCAAAACCAGGCCAGCAGGAGCCGCCGCGCAACATTGTGAGCCTGTGAATGTGTCAGCACCGTGTTTTCCGCTGCCGTTGGAAGTGTGGCCTGAACAGCAGGCATTCGAGTGGAAATTCAGCAGTTAAACAACGTGGGATGGGGACTATTGGAAATCACATGTTACGCATGCAAGTAACCCTAAAAATATCATAAATATCTGACCTTTGATTCAAAACTTCAGACAGGAACACACGAGTACATCAGTTGCAATTGTTTTTCATATATTTGACTTATAGAGGTTTATAACTGCATGAAATGGTGGTCATATGGTATGAAGGCTGATATTTTGACACCACTTCCTGTTATGTACATGCAGTTATTGTTATGTACTGCATGTGTATCTTGATGAAGTGTCCAAAAATTATATGCTGAATGATCAACTGAGCATCATCATTCAAGTTGCCAAATATTTGGTGGAAGATGATACTACTGAACCGCGAATCGGCCAGGGTTAACTGCATATGGTGTCTCCTCTAAGCTGAGACAATCAAAATGCAGAATCTTGTTCAACAAAAGAAAGAAACATATATATATATTTATAAAGCTGGAAGCATGGTCTATCTCCTAAATTAATGATGGGATCTCATTTAAGGCTTTTACATTTGTAGAAGAGGACACATTTTTGTGAATTTTCTTGTTATGGTATTTGTAGCCTCTTCTCACATTTAAGGACCAATCACACACCACCAAGTATGGGATTCACGTTCAATAATCCAGCTTTGGAGCCGTTGTACGTTTATCATAGCTAGCCGAAATCGGATTGCAGAAAGGTCGGGTCAAGATCCGTCTCGTCTTTATATTTTATCGCTACGTTCTCTGTAAAGATCAAAGAAATGGAAAGTAATAGGAAGGGAATTCTTTAAATATTCTCTCTCAATAGCTTTCTTCTTCTTTTAAACAATAATCTTTTTTTCTCCCCAAGCTGCAAGCTCCCCTGCTGCTTCCTGGGATTTAGTTACACAATACGACATCCTCAGAACTGCAGCATAATGGGAAGTTTGACTATGTGGATAATGCAATGAGGCAGAGATGCTTTATTCTATACAGACGTAAACACAGATTAATGAGAAACTTTGGGATATTTGGGCTCTAACATTTTCTTGTGCCTGCTCCCAAACAAATTCCTCAGCTTATTTCAAAGGGGTTTCATTCTTAGTTTGGGGGTAGCCAGTTATTCTGGGTCTCGTTTTCATGGCTGTAACTCCCAAAATTAATTATTTCAGTAGATGTGATGATGATGAACTACAGAATAAAGTGATTAATCGAGAAGAAGGATGGGAAGCCTCGACGGGAGAAAGAGTCTCTCATTACCAGTCAGTGTAAGTTGATAAAGTGGAGCCAGAGGACTTACTCTCACCTCCAGAAAACGCAATACGAGAACATTGATTAAAAACTGAATATCAGTATCAGTTGCACTCACCAGAAATGTTTAGTATGTAGCTTACAAGCTGCCAACATTGAAGAAATATGGGGAGATTGTCAGGTTTAGACGTTTCGCACTAATGAAAGATGATGAGTCGACTTTTGTTCCATCCCTCAGAGACGACTTCGGAGGTTGCCGCAAACTCATAACTACTATGAACTGTGGAGGCATACATGTGATTCAGTGTGATTAGCTGTGTTTCCATTAACCATGGAATTACGCAAATAGAAACTATGAAAATAAACTGGCTTAATGGAAACCCAGCAATTTCGAAAAGACGTACGTTTTTTGATAAAAGGTGGTTTCTCAGCCGTATCGAAAGAGACGTACTTCACAGAACTGCAATGGAAACACTTTTTCGCTTCACGCAACTCGTGATCAACAGCCAAAGGTTACTACTGGTGAAAACCACAAAGAAGACGACAGGAAGTAGTCTTCTTTGTGGTTTGCAGTTTTTGTTTTTTTTGACACTGTAACACTAATTGTAACTTCCCCAAAACGCGGCATACGAAGCCAGTCTTATACTTGGCAAACATTAGCCAAGTATAAGAAGCTTGTCGCTCCAACACCTGAATAAGACGCCAAAGTCTCCTCTGATGGTTGTTAGATGATGAGCGCCATAGCCATGGCTGAATTATGAATATATTTAATGTAGCTGCAATTGCAATATTGTGTTGTTTGTTGGGGGGGTTTGACATTAGCAAAATATAGTCAGAGATTTGCGCTCAATTGTAATGAAAACGCAACTATTGAAAACCTAAGGGTTTAATACAAAGCCAAGACAGCAGCAGCAACAGAGAGGAGAGCTAATACCTTTATTACCCGAGTCCACTCTAATTTTGTTTTTTCTAGTATTTTATGAAGGCTGTTCTAGTTATTAGAACTCTATTTGAGGCTCCACTGTTTACATGCGTGTGGGAGCAGCCTGCCTTTATTTTCTATACAACCCAGTCCACCTTTTAACACCGGCTCATCTGGGAGTGCCGCTGTGATGTTTCTGGATGAGGACGGTCCTCTGGGTGCAGTAATTGGAAGTAGCAAATGGCACAAAAACATCACTTTCCCTTCACGCCCTTCCCCTAGCTGCGGGCTAGCTGACCTCTGCGAGCGGCACCTCCGGAGCTGCAGCTTTTTATTTTCCCCTGTTATCGCCCCGGCACCTCCTTTCTGCGCCGAGCCTCCCACTTTCCATGAGCCGAAAGTGGAACAGGGAGGAGGATCGCAGCGGGATGCAGGCTCTCCTGCTTGCATGCGCGCGCGGTGCGGCCGCCTCTCACCAGGAGGTTCCGACGCAGGGAGGTCGCTGTTAATGGTGGGAGTCTGATTAGCGAGAGTGTTTGTTAGAGGCTCTTCAAAGAGAGGAGTTACAACTGCTCTCACTTCTGCAAACATCCTGTTTGACCTTTTCAGGCCTTTTCAACATTGTTCAGCTCCACTCACTTTATACATGAATTGTTGCTGCCATACGTCCACACATATACATACACACACTGTTACACAAAGCTTTCTGGGAAATCAATTACTTTATTCCAGGCTTGCGCTGTTCCCCTCAGAAAGGTTGAATTGTGTTTGTGTACCTCCAAGGTAATAAGATACAAAGGCTGGAGGCAGAGCAGACAGAGAGCTTGTTTCCAGCGCTGGCCATCGGCGGTTAACAGCTCTGGAGATGTGGAGCGTTTCTGTTTTTTTTAATTTTGTTTTGTTTTTTTCCCTGATGTGTTTGAAAGGTGAGCCCAAGAGGCCTCATTCCTGTTCTCTGAGTGAGCATGTGCAGCATGTGATGCGTATGATTCCAAATTTGAAGTCTGGGGACAGGGATGGGGGCGGCGGTGGGGGGAGGACACGGGCAACGAGGAGAATTACGTTGCGTCTTTATTTGCATGCAGAGTCGGTGCGAGCAGCAAGGCGTTGAACAGAACAAGGCAATCGGACCCAGATGAACTCACCAGTGGCTCAAGGATCAAGGGGGGGGGGTACACGTGTTTGATGTTGAAGGGATGATGTATATACACACAGAGGATGATTAATTATTGATGCACCCGGCCCCTTTCAATTATAGTCCTCGCTTCCAAACGGGGCGTATGTTTGTCCATGTGTTGGAATATGTCGATCCTCTGGGCTTTCCTCGTCTCGGTGGATAGACAAGTCACCAAAGTGAATTATTTGCATATTACATATCTAGAGACTATTGGAGACATGCCGTCATAAATCTCTTCCACATCAATAAGTGATGGCTGAGGAAGATTTTTCATGCTCTGCCTTTCTTTGTCTTACACAAAATCTTTAGTTTCTAACACCTGACTATTTCATAATTGAATACTGAATGAAGGAAGCTAGCTATCTAGCTACCTAGCTGAGCTAAAATGCGCTAACTGAGCTAGTGAGCTGGCTAACTCATTTTGTCCTTTAATAGTTTCTTTTGTAAAAACCTGAAATGAAAACAAATTAGAAAAAGAAATTTTTGCCCATTTTATAATTTTACAATTCAAAATGAACACAAAAAGTACGTATTGAAACTAATAAGTGTGGATAATTTGTTATGTGTGCGGCTTTTACAGGTTCAGTAAACATTTCAATTTATACTTTAGTTACAAAATGGAGGCTGGTGTTAATTTATTTATTTATGTTTTATGTTAGCTTCAGGTTAGCTTTTCTGCAGCATCATTGTGCTGCTGAGTTTCACAAAACATATAGAGTATTATGTTATCAGCATATAAGCTACAAAACTGGGATAGACACACGACTGCTTCCTAACACACAGGCTAAAAAGAAAAGGACCTAAAAGAGTTCCCTGTGGAACTCCTTACTAAGTTTATTGTTAGATTAACCTAATGGATAAGTTGAGGAATGATTGTAGTCATATCCATCAACTGCTTTGTAACTGCATGTAGAGTATATACCACCAACACTCAGCCTCCAGATATAGGCTTTTTTGCTAGCTCCTGTAGCTGTAGGCACTGCAATGTTCTTTAATTTTTACATGCATGAAGTCTTGGTTCATTCTGTGTTGCAGTGTGATGTCTAACGTATGATTTCCATTTTCACATCTCCAGCTAACCACTTTACAATTTTACCAGAGAGTACATATCTCCAGAAGTAAATACAAACACAGTCGACATCAACCAATTCAAAACATCCCTCTTTCCCAGAAAGAGTTGCTTCTGGATCAGAAATTGAAGTTACGTAAATGCAAAATTGAATAAACTCCTATCTAAGAAGAATTTGCTGCAGGACAGCAAAAGGCTAAACTCTCTTCACTAACAAACCAAAACATTGAGCTGGCCCGTGGGGTTTAGTCATTTGATAAACAGCTTTATCAAAGTAAAATCGTCTCATGTACAGCTTCAGCTTCCCCACATGGCATCCAGGAGCCTCACAGCTCTATCAGATGGGGCCCCCTCATGTTACATTTGGTCTCTGGGGCCACATGAGAAATAAAAACATCTGGGATCCACTCCAAGTCTTTTAGAAGAACATTTGGCTTTATTTATTTATTTATTTATTTTTGGCCTACATGCATACTCTGTCCGTCCATCTATCTGTGCATCTGTTTGTCTATTTGTACTCTTACAAATGGTTCAAAATTCAGCGGAAAAAGATACGGAATTGGGTTATAAAAATGTGCAGGAATCCTACCTTTTTTCTTTCTTTCTTTCTTTTTTTTTTTTTTTTTTTTTTACCAAACATGCCTCGGAGCGTGATGCCCAGACAATGCTGTCTGATATTTCTGTCGAGTCAGTATGACATAAGAATGCTTTTTTTTTTTTTTCTTCAAGGATCATGTCAGCGATTCAGTTCACCTTGTCAGTTTAAGCTTCTGTGAGACTCGAGTCGCTCTTTAATCTCGGCTGTTGGTCATTATCACAGCAACAGGGAACGTGTGCAGCCGCTGATTAGCCTCCGCCCTTCAGCAATCTGATGCTGATTCTCTGTCAATCTGATGCTGATTTTTCTTTTTTGCCAGTGATTAGATGTCTGAATTAGGCCTTCGTTAGTCCTATAGTCCCATTCAATAGAGGAGTCTTCTGTAGAAAATTATTTCACCCTTTGTCGGTGCTTGTATCACATTATTTGTTTCTCTTGTAATGCTCTATAGGCCATAAAGCAAAAATTAGCTTCAAAATATTTTTGACATACAAAGGAAAGATCCTGGCAGAAAAGAAAGCACATTCTGTGATGCTTTTATTTTTTTGACATCCCTCATTTCTCTCCTCACCTCTTATTTTGGCTTCGCTCGACACATTTTTCTTCACTTTCTGTCTTTGTCGGTGCATTAAGGAGCTTCTCTCATGTCACGAGCTGTCAGGCTTCCACGTCCTTCCTATCTTTACAGAGCAGAAATAAACAAGATGGCTGAGGAAGAAAAACATACATATAGAACCATAATTGTCAGCAGTAGTTGCAGTAATAAACCCACAATTTTCTCCCACGCATTCTTGTGAAGTCGTAAGAAAAACGCTCAGCTCTTGTTTACGATTCATTTACATTCTGATAAAGGAACTTCTTTTTAACTTTGTGTATTGTTTTTATTTTCTTTATTTTTTTAATAGAAATCCAAGATTTCCCTGTAATTACTTGCAAGCTCCATTTAACCTCGTCATCACACAACTATCGCACTTTTGCATGGAATATGGCAAAGTCTTGACAGTCTCGTGTGATTTATTTAGCTTTTCATGCCTTTTCTGAATGTTTCAGTGGAAATACAAGCAGCTAATGTAGGGGGAGTGGGGCGAATGTGATGGCAGGCTGGCAATTTTAATTGACCGTCTTCTTTGTGCCGGCTCTCTGCGGAGGACCGGGCCTTTTGAAAGTGCTGCACTCTTTCTTTCGCTCCGTTCAGGCCTCTTTTCTCTGGAAGATAAAAGTACTGATGCGGTAATGGACCATTAGCATTGTGCTACATCTGTCTCTGACGCCATCATCATTACCGGAACCACATTTAGACAAGAAAATCAGTCCTGAGAAGAAACCCATTTAGCAAGAGCCTGGCACAGCCTGCTGAATCCTCTCTGGAGAAACGTTCTGTAGTTACAGTCTTGTGTTTGATCCTGACAGGTTCGGTTATGGGTTGAGAGGGCTGCTGTTCGCTTAACAGGTTTTATGGATCTGGTCATAATACAAGTGATCTGGTCTGTACCAGGCTCTAAATTTATTACAGGTGTACAAAAGATACATTACCAGAAGCCAAAGTGGAACGGGGAAAAAACCCTGCGATTCTCTTGCTTGTAAAATCAAACCCACTTCTCTTTTATAACTATTTCCTACTTGCCATTATAATAACTGAAGAACATAATACTAACAAGATAGTTTTTTTTTCTGACTTACACTCAACATCATCCTCTTATCTGGAACCGGGTCATGATAGGAGCAGTCTCAGTAGAGCCTGGGGCAATACTCAAAAATCAAAATAAACTTAAATTACGGATTTACATCTTTAAAGTAAACCTTGTGAGCATATAATATCACCAAACTTATACTTGTTTTAACTAACATTGATTATAAAGCACATAGTTTACCCCTTGAATATCTTACTTCATACAACATATCAGCAATAAATCATACTGTGCAATAAACAAGAGCTAGCATTGTGCTAATTAGCTGCTAGCGTACAAAACATCCCGCAAAAATCACTAGCATTTTTGTTAGCTTAAAGCTAATACGCTAAAACACTTATCTCTAGGACCAAGCGCCTTTCTCAACAGGTTACAACATTCAAAATCACTTCACCACATTGGGAAATGTTAAAGGACATAAGTAAGAAGTGAATTTAGTGTTCAGGTTAGCCTGCTAGCTTTTTTAACCAAATGTCTACGCATCGGACAACCGATAGGCGTTAACCAACTTCCTGTTTTCAGTCAAGTCACTTCAACTAAACTGCAGAGCTCCCTAGTGGAACGAACTGATTATTTTAATAATTGCATTTAAGTAAATATGGCACCCAAAATGCTGTGGCTTCAGTCAGACCTTTTTTAAACGACTCAAGTTATTCGTTTTTAGTTTAGCTTTTACTCGCATTGAATATTAAGATGAACTCGCGTCTTTGTCCCAACTGCTTTTGTGCACACCAGATTCGGCATTCGGATCCAGAGTAACCTTCCTCGTTAAGCCTTAATGCCAGTAATTCATTACCTCTGGCACGGAGACTAATGACATCATTAATCAGCTATGAACAGAGCTTGGTAGCAGCAGCGGGAGGCTGACACCTCCTTACTGTAACAATCCCAGGCGTGCATGTACAAGACAGATTGTGGGAAGGACACCGAAAAACGGCGGCGCGTGTCAGTTACCTACAAGTGAGGAAGTGTATGAAGATGGAAGCTACCAGAAGTGGTTTTATTCCTCTTCCATCGTTCTGCTTCGGAGCGTTTCTGATCTCACTTATTTCAGGATTTGTGCTAAAAAAAAAAAATTTAAAAATTGTTGGTGTAAAAATTTCTTCTACCTATCATTTATTTACTCCCTTTTCTGCTCTGTCACATAAAAATAAAAAATAAAACATATAATAGTTTGTGGCGCCAATGCGATGGAAAATGTGATTAAGGGGTAAAAAATCTGCAGCAAAGACATTTAATGAGTTCATTATCAGCTCTATTTCATTCCAAATTTATGTATTAGATGGAGCACAGCTTGTACAGTAGCTGTCAAAGATGGAGCAGAATTAGCATGCTCTGTGAACATCTTCATTGTGAACGTCATCTTCATCTCAGGCTCTCCACCATCCATTGTTCCAACCCCGCAGCGTTCACAGGAACCTCGCCTGCAGCGCGTTTACGCAGCCTGAATTTTTAAGCCTCATCCACAGTTTGCAGTAAAAAAAAACCATCCTGTATTGCTTTTTTTATTCTTCCTCACGCTGATTCTTTTAGAATTGCATTTAAATAAGTATGGCATATTAAAAGTAGCTCATGAAAAATGCCAAGCTTTTTCTCAGATGGCACTCTTTTTTTTTTTTTTTACCTCATTTACAGTGGCATTGTAACCTCTCCGATGGTCAAATCTCAATCCCATATCTGCTTTATATACGTTAAGATGAGAGAGATTTCTACTGCAGATCAGATATTAACTCCACTTAAAACAAATCTGATCCATTTCTTTTTCTGTGATCTGTTGTTTCCATTTCTCCTCTGTTCAAAGTCAGATACTCAAGGACGTTTTTGGAGCTGCTCAAACAAGGAACGTTGAGGCCATTCTCCAAGTAAAACACGGTTAAATAAAGAAATGAATATGAAGGAAATTGTTCATAATAAAAAATACAATTAGAAAGTAAGACTTGTATCTCTTAATAACTTCACTAATGCTGTTTGTCATTGCCTAACAGTGAGGTATGGAGTTTTTTTGTTGTTGTTTTTTTTTAACAATTGTCTGGGTTGGAAAGACAAAGTGGCTTAAAACGGTTCCAGTTGTTACTGTAGTTAGGATCCAACGTCAATTTCTTTTTAGCCAATTTCTCAATTTATGAAAATTAATACGCATCCACTTTGTTTAAATGTCATCTTCTCTTCCCTTTCCCGTTCTGAAGAGTAGCAAAAACATACTTGTATGTAAACCCCAAAGAAACATCCACAGTTTTCAGTTGCTTGTTTTCCTTCCTCTCGCTGATTCTTTTAATAATTGCATTTAAGTAAATATGTCGTATTAAAAGTATCTGACGAGGAACGCTAAGCTTTTTCTTTTTTTTTTTGTGGGATTTAATCTAACGTTCACCTCCCACCTCTGCTGTGTGGCAGTATTTCCCATCAATTCCCACCTCAGTCAGCGGAGACCAACATCTTTCTGAATCCGCCATTTTCTAAATAAAGGAAGTGCTTCCCTGTCAACATACAGGCCGTAAGCTTTTGTTTATGCCATCGTGAGCCTGGTTCGCGTTAGGTCTCTGTTTCCATTCATGTGCTCGGTGTGTGTGTGTGTGTGTGTGTGCATATAGCTGTCTAGTTGAAGATAATTACTTAGCATCTGGTCATTTACGCCGCAGTCAGAAAGCATTAGGCTGAAAATGCGTTTTGCATTGTCGTTGGCTCGACTCCAGCAAACAGGATTTGAAATGAAGCGGAGGCTCTGAGGCCGGAGTTCTGACTTTTAAAATGTTTATGGCTGTCGGCCATGTTGGATGCAGTGCTGTTCTTATGAGACTGTTGTCTGAATGACGGGGATACCAGTATTTTTTGTGTGAATTTGTGAAGCGGTCTCAACGGATTGTGGTTTTTTATTTTATTTCTTTTAATTTGGGAAAAGCTGCTCCTGTTAGTGATTCATCCAGAGTGTAATTGAACCGTAGTGCCTGCTGCTCCACTGAGCGACCATCAATTTATTCTGCACAGAAAAAGGAGGTAGAACTGCAGAGCATGTCTGAAGTTACTGTGATGAAAGTTCACCAAAGAGCACTTATGGGGTATTACTTATCAGGACAAAATAAAACAGTCTGAATCCTCAATAGCTGCCTGAATTATTTAAATCTAAGTGTGCCAAAACTAAAACATATTCCTCATGATTATTGTTGTTTTTTTTTTAACCGAAATAAAGCCAATATTGAATAATCCTTCTCAGAAGGAAAGTGCTAATTGATTGAATCATCATGAAGCGTTGAACACCTCAGTGACTGTAGGGAAGAAAAAGTGATTGTCTATCAATCTAGGAAGGGTTATGCGGTCATTTCCGAACAATTTGAAGTCATTCTACATCAATAAAGGTTATTGATATGCGGAAAATACTTATGCGGCTGCTTATCTACCCAGGAGTGGAAACATTTAGCAAATCAATTCTAAGATCAGACAGTTCAATGCTCAGAGATGTATGAAAAAAACCAGGAGCTCCAACTTAGGGCAGCTACTGTGTTGAAGTTTGTGATCATATAATTAGAATAGAAAAGAGTTGAGAAGGAATATTTTTTATTTTCTCACAGTTGGGAAATGCAGCAGCAAGTTAAAGAAAACTGGAAGAGTGTATATTCCCTTTAAAGCAGATCATTTTAGAGCAGTGGTGTCCAAACGTTTTGCCATAATCTCCAAAATTAAGTAAAGTTTTTGTGCCTTTTTTTTTTATTTGATCAGCTCATTAATAAACTAAACTAAAAAAAATACAATTCTGTTGAATTCAATAAAACAGTTTTTTTTTTTTGTGTTTTAAACAGATCAGTAAAGTATTGCAGATCCTAAAAACATTTTTTAAAAATCTTGTACTTACTATAAGATATGCCAACAGTTTCCACATTGTTTGGGCCGATTGTATTGTTCCTTATTTGGGCTGTGAGATTTGCTTTTGCGTAAAAGCAGGTCAATCATTGTGGTTCTAGTGACTCCAAAATTAATACTAGGGCATCTACTAAGTGTTTTTCAACATTTGAGGTAAAATTTTAAGCGTTTTAAACCAGGAAACTTTCTGTAAATCGTGTTAAGTTGAGAAACGTTCTTCTTTCTTTTTACCAGACGTTTCTGCAGCTCATGAACTCAACGTGAAAGACAGAAAGTTGAAACTAAATCTCTCTGCTTGTTTGCTGTTCTTTTTTCTTCCCTCCCACCTTTTGCGTTAATGTTCAGAAATCACGCGTGAAGGTAAATCTTATGAGTTCAATCACAGACGGCAGCTCGCGCCGACAGTTTGAGATGTAAACAAACGCTGAAAGCCAAATTAGCGGCTTGTCAGCATGATGTGGCAAATAAGTGCGCCAAAGACCTTTTTCTTTTTTACATTTCAGTAGCATTTCAGCAGTAATAATACAGTTTTAGCAGCACGCTGGCTCCGCTCCCATTCTTTATTCCGGCTTCGCCCTCCGGTTGATTTCCCTGACCTCCAAACAAATGGAAATGTCACAGAGACTCGACGCGCTTCTCCAAAAGGCTCTCGTTTCGCTCACTTGCCAGGCAAATGGAAAGCAAATCTTGCCTGGTCTGACCGCAGTTTGTTCCTCCAAAAAAGGAAAAAAATAAATAAATCACAAACATTTCTGTGGCTTGGACAGTGGAACGTGACGGTAAAAAGGGGTTTTATAGCCTCATCTGGTTGGTCAGATGGCAGAATGTCGATGTCAGAGTGAGCAGTTTTTGTTACTGTGTCGTAAAACTGGATCCCCTTTAGGCGACTTTGTCCAAAGCAAAGTCTGAGAATGCCCAGAAACATGCAAACCAATCATTCCTCCACACGAATGATTGGCTGGGAGCATGTTTGTCCTCGAGCTGAACGCACTCCCGGCGTGTTTTGCTGCCTTACGTTTGAGGGCCGTGTGTGGATCTGCATGTTTAGTCTCCCTGGTATTGTGCTTTCGTCAGCTCTGTGAGTGAAGTAGAAGTGTTTTATTTCTGTGGTTCCTTGTCATGCCAAGAGTCTTTTTCGTTACGTTGTTATTTTGTTTTTTCTGTTTTGTTTCCTTCCTTTCTTCCCTCCTTCCTTTCTTTCTTTCGTGTCACTGTCATTTTCCATTCCAACTCCTCTCCTCCTTTTTCGACCTGTCCATTTGGATGCGATATTTCTGTCCCATTTCCACCCCACCCCACCCCTGCCTCCTCTCCTCTCCTTACCCGACCCTGAAGACGTAGCCCTGCCCGCCTTCCCCCCCCCTTCACTGACTCCTAACACTACTGACCATGTAACAGCAGGCTCCGGAGGCGTGGCCGCGCCGGCGGGGCCCACCCCCTCCGCGCCGCGGGACGTCGTGGCGTCCCTGGTCTCCACCCGCTTCATCAAGCTGACATGGCGCCAGCCGGCCGAGCCGCACGGAGACGACCTGACCTACTCCGTGTTCTACAGCCAGGAGGGCACCAGCAGGTACAGCCACGGCTTACCGGGAGGCGATTTGGTCGGTGACGGGCGATTGCTGTACGGGCGCATCTCAGCAAGTGGAAATGTCTCCATGTGTTTTTAGTGTTTGAATTTAAAAGGTGAACATCATATCGTGTAGATTAGTTACTAAGATCGAAATATTGGAAGAGTTTGTTGATTACAGATGATAAGAACCTCAAAATGTAGTTTTTCCATATACTGTTGAAATCTGACTTTTATTCTCAGAATTCTGACTTTAATCTTGGAATTCGGAGAAAATAGTCGTAAAAAATGTTTCAGTGGCCCTAATCCTCATCTGTAGTGTATTACAGAAGATCAACAAAAAAGGATCATTTTATAAACAATAAATGTCAGGTTAATGTAAAGTACGTTTACGTATTGTACAAAATATAACCTCAAAATTTGGTCGGAGTTCCTTCTACATGAAATCCTGCTGGAAAATGTGATGGGGAATCTCCATAAAGCTTCTCAGCAGAAGCAGACATGAAGTGTTGTTGTGTTAATTTTGGGTATCATAGTGAAGCAAACTCAGCGGATGAAATGGCTCTTCAAATCATCACTGCGTGTGGAAAAGTCACACTGCACCCAAGTCAACTTGGATTCAGTGCCTGTTGCTTGTGGACCTTTTTTTAACCACACTTTTTCCTTCCACTCAACATTCCATTAAACTGCTTTGATGCAGTAGTTTGTGAACAGCTGGCTGCTTTAACAATAAGCTTCTGTAGAGGCTCAGGTACTTTCTGCTGGATAACTGTAAAGTCATCAAATTATGACGATGTTGGCTAAGACTGGGCTATAAAATTAACCTTTTTTTATAAAAACCCTCTTATTAATGCTCTGATGAATGTTCTAAAGAGCTGAAATTTGGGTTTTCATTAACTGAATGCTATAATCATCAAAATGGAGAAAAAAAGAAATTACCACTCAAAGTATATTACATTGTGTGAAGCGTATGTTTCACCTTTTTGGGTGAAGTTAATGACAGTGGCTTCATTTACAGTGGCATTGTAACTTTTCCGATGGTCAAATCTGAATCTCATATCTGTTCATATCAGTAGAGATGAGAGAGATTTAGCTCAGATATTAACTCAACTTCAAACAAATCTGATCCATTTCTTTTTCTGTGATCTGTTCTTGTGTCCATTTCTCCTCTGTTCAAAGTCAGATATAAGACACTCAAGGACGTTTTTGGTGCTGCTCAGACAAGGAATGTTGAGGCCATTCTGCAAGTAAAACATCATTTTAAAAAAATAAATGAATTTGAAGGAAATTGTTCATAAAAATACATAAAATTTAAATGTAAGACTTAAGAAGTCTTGTATATTTTTCTGAATTCAACAACTTGGTTTTTGTTGCCTTGCTACATCTGGATTTATTTTTAATTAGCTGGTTGGTTGGTTCATTCAATGCCTTCAGATTTTGCTTGGGAGAAATGTGCATCTTTTATGCAGATCAGTGGACACTCACCTTGTTTAAATGCTATGTTCTCTTGTCTTTTCCATTTTGAAGAGTAGCAAAAAAATTAAATAAAATACAAGCATGTAAACCCCAGAGAATCAGGGACTCATTGATTTTTAATGACATTTTCCTAGACGGTCTGACCAGTTTTTCCAAATATTAAGTTCTTCATACAGTACCTATAAAATGTATTCATCCTTGTTGATGTTTTACCTGTTTTATTGTTTTTACAAATTAATAATCATCAACAAAATTGGCTTTTTTCACACACAAATAATGTACAAAGGAAACCATTTAATGTCAAAGTGAAAACTTGAATTATTGGTTGGAATATAGTCAATTTCTCACTCTGATTATGCTGAAGATGCTTTTATTTCACACACACTTTTAGGAGGTTAATATGGATCATCATCCTTTCAGCTTGGAATTAGAAGAACTTTTTAAACATTTAGATAATTGTTACAGAGCTACACCATTACTAAAAGCTAATTAAAATTGATTTTAAAAAGTTAATTCAATAGCTGCGGATATTGTAAATGAAACATTGAAATCCCTGGACATTTTTTCTTTTTTCTTCCGTTCCCTCCTGCATCAGGGAGCGGGTGGTGAACACCAGCCGACCAGGAGAGATGCAGGTCACCATCCAGAACCTGATGCCAGACACCAAGTATCGCTTCAGGGTGGTGGCGCACAACAGCAACGGCCAGGGCGAGAGCTCAGCAGCACTCAAAGTGGCCACCCAAGCTGAAGGTAACACACACACACTGTACAGTTAATTCATACGTGCTCCGTAAACGGCGTGTGTAAACATGACTGAAACCGCTGGCAGTTTGCTGGGAACATGCTCTTACCAACACTCCGGGGTAAACAAGATGCGCTCAAAAATGTGCAAATAGACGGAGGCACAAACAAATATTCCCTCACATGCAGCGTATGGTGGCTTCTGACAGACGCCTCCGTCACCCTCCGCCTTCACACACACTGGAGGCTGGAAGGGGGGGGGGGCTCTGTGCTGCAAGCAGACCACCCAATAGAAAACCTACTGTGAACCACTTCTTGTTTATTCCCCGGCGTTTCCTCAAACCTCACTGTGTGTTTTGGTTTTAGCTGAGCCTGCCCAGGTCAGGGTTCCCATGCAGCCTGGAAAAGTCTGGAGTTGTTTTCAGTAGTAAGATCTGGATTCGTATAGAAAGAGAACAAAGAGAGTTCCCTTTGTAACAATCCTTTATTTTGGTGTCCTTCCTTCCTTGTGAACTTAACTCTGTTAATCTGCCTTTGCTGTTTTTTGTCTCTTCTTCTTTTCTTCCTCTCATCAAGAATCTTCATATTCTTCCATGCTTGTTCTTTCCTCCTTTATTTTGTTATTTCTTTGCTTCTTCCTTTAGTTTTTTCTTTCATACTTTCTTTCTTTTTCTTTGTTTCTCTTTGTTCCTGTCTTTCTGTCCTTGTTTATCTCTTTCTTTGCGTTTTTCTTTCATTCTTTCCTTGTTTCTTCCTTTCTGTCTTTTTATTTCTCTTCTCTCTTTCAGTCCCTCCCTCCTTGTTTGCTTTAGTCCTTCTCATCGTTTATCCATCTATCATATCTTTGTCCTTTCTATCTTCCTTGTGTGCTTTTTTCACTTATCCTTCTCTCTTCCTTTTGTCATCCCCTCCTTCCTTCCTTCTTTCTTTCCCTTCCTCTGTCTTCGCTTCGTTCCTTGCGTCCTTCCTTCCTACCCTTGTTTCTGTTGTACATTAATTTTTTCTTCCTTCCTTCCTCTCCTCTCTCAGTGATCATTTCTGTTCTATGTTTGAAAATGGACCTAAAAGATTGAGACTTTAGCAAAGCCGAGTCTGGACAGATAATGAGAGGGGAAACTAGCGAGGCATGAAACGGTTAAAATCAGATATATCCAGATTATAGCACATTTTCTTGCTTATAGAGGGCAACAGAGCGGCTGTAAACGTTTCCACTGTTGGACGTCGGTAATGCACTGGGGGAAAGCAAGAAACACCGTGACTTTGGCGTTGGCTTATTTATTTAATTTGTTTTAAGTGTTAGAGCCTCTTGACTGCTCCTGGAGTTTCAGCCATGACTTCAGAGCTGTGTAGAGGGGATTCCCCCAGCACACCCTCAGACCGCGGACACGCCTCTCCTCCTGTCTGAGCTCCAGCTCTGTCTCTGTCGCTTTGTAGGTCAGCTTCTGTTTTCCTACCTGTCCCTGTCGGTTTCTGGCCGGATGGCTCCACACACACGCAAACAAACAAACACAAAAGCACACACACTACACCTTAATGCCTTTGCCAGCAGGAGCAGAGCCGCCCACGGGGGACGGCGGCGAGGGCGGCCTGTACCTTTTTGGTGGTGTATCTTTAGTTTGAGGACATGCTATGAATTGCAGCTTAAACTGTTGACCTGCATCTGAGTGCCTGGTCTGTGCACACAGCGCTGCCCTGATTTTTTTTTTTATTTATTTATTTTTTTTTACCCACAGGGACCAGAGCTAGTACACCAAAACACACACACACACACACACACAAACACACACCTTCACCATTCATGCAGGCTGACAAATGGGAGGGGGGTCTTTCTTCTGTCAGCAGCACCTGCAGCTAAAGGTTACAAGTTTTGTAGAGAACAGAGAAACTGTCTGCCCCCAGGCAAACGCTTCAGCCTCATTGTGTTACTTTTAATCTAAAATGCCAGAACAGAGAACGAGCAAGGATGTTTACTATATACCAAACATAGCGTTTTTAATTATTAATAACTCAAAATTTATAAAAGTGTTCTGTATTTGAGCTCTAATTTGACTTGTCTTGAAAAGTATGCATTGCCCTTGATTTTCTTGCTTGTTTTTACAACCACAATTAAAGTTTACAGAGGGTCTTTTTATTTGCTGGCCAACACAAAGTATTGCATAATTGGAAAGGAGAAGAAAAATATACATGGTTTATTTATTCATCTATCTTCACCCGCTCAGCTTATCTACTTACCTCTCTGCGCCATTTTCGATACCATGGCAACATTTTTTTAAAGCAACGGGTTCTTTCTAGTTGAGAGCAAAAATATGATTAATTACAAAATGACAATATTATAAACTTCTTAATAGGGCAAACCTAAAAATTAAAAGTGAAACAGGTTAGTGAATTAAAAATGTGGAATTGGGAAGCATATCTCGACAGACCGATAGAAAACCGTCCCGGGTCTGTTTGTGTCTGTGAAGCTAATATTCACAGATAGCGGGAATGCTAGCAGGTAGCCAGAATATTTAAACAGACAGCATTAGCTCATGTCGACTGGCTGGTTTACTACTTCATTGTTGTAGACATGGGAGCTTTACTGAGATTTTAAGTTGATTTAAAAATGTTAGTGTTTTGGCATTAGCTTGCAGGGATAGCTAACATGCTTGTTAGCTATCATGTTTGTGTTAGCTAACAAGCATGTAGCATCCTTCTGTATTTCCTATCCATCTACCTCATAGGGAAAGTATTTCTGAAAACTTCTTCTGCCTCTTTGTCTAAAGAGGGTCACATGTTTTTTGCTTTTTTCTTCCTGTAGTTGCCGCATTAGCGGAGAGGAAATGCGACAATTTGGGCAAATGTGTCGTTTTTACTGATTTTGATGCAAATGAGCAGCTTTATATTTTCTTGGTGTTGATTACATCAAGATACCAATTATTTTTGACAACCCTAATGCCATTTTGTTTCAATTTTTAGATGTTAGACTAAACCAGGCCACAGGTTCACTAATATTTTCTAGCAATCTTCACACAACAGCTAATTACATCGACATTAAATTAAACACTCTTTTTAATTTTTGTTTGTGAGCTCTTTTAAGAACCTGCTCCACTTCTTAAAAGTGCACCACTTTGGGTCAATCTATAACAGTGGTTCCCAAAGTCGGTCCTTGAATTCCAGCATCCTGCATGTTGCAGTTCTCTCCCTGGTGGTAGTAACAACCTTTTCAGCATGTCAATGTTCTTCTTTGGGAGCCATCATTTGATCCAGGTGCGTTAAACCATGGAGAGAACTAAAACATGCAGGACGCCGGCCCTCGAGGACCCACTTTGGGCATCACTGGTCTATGACGTCAAATCCAAGTTAAAGGCTTCCAGGGATTCTCATTTGATCAATCCCAAATGTCACTAGTGTGAAAATATTTCCCTTCTGCCACTGAGAAGGGGAATAATTTTATTTAAATCATAAAAAAAGAGCAAAAAAACAAAACAAAAAAAAAAAAACTGAATAAATGTCCTCTGATAAGACATAGTCTCTCTCAGTTTTCTTCCTGAACCTTTCTTACAAATGTTAGTGAAATGTTAGCATGAATATGACGTCTAACTTTTGGTTTTAGACATCTTGTAAACTCAGACTTCTTGAATTTCAGTCCAGTTGTCGTCTTGTAGCCCAATGATAGTTTGGAAGTTATTTCCACTTTTCAGCCCAGACAGGATACGTGGACAATAAAAATATATACATCGGTGGTTTTGTGGAAGCACAGATTTGTTTTATCCTAGGAAACTTTAAAAATGCATCAGTGATTTAAGGCTGAGCCTCAGTGAAGCAACAGGGGTCTAATTTAATAATGTGGCTTAGAAACAACCCAGAATATATTTGCATTCAAAGTGACTTTACTTTCTCTGGGCGTATAATAGTAATTGTAAACATATAGACATCTAATTGTTGCCTCGTGTTTTTTTGTTGTTTTTTCCCCCCGTCAGTACAAGTGCCGGGTCCAGCTCCCAACCTGCAGGCGGTGTCCAACACGCCGACCTCCGTCTTCCTCAGCTGGGATAAACCCCTCACAGGCAACGGGGACATCCTCTCCTACAAGCTCTACTACACAGACAGGAGCGTTGGCACCGAAGAGGTAGGACGTTCTCTCAGCAGCACATCACAGACCGCGCCGGCCTGCATTTCTCTCTCCAGTTTCTTAGATTCAAACAGGAATCCTTCTCTCCAGAGCCAAAAAAATGATGCTGTTGATCTATTTCACTTGGTCCAATCTGACTGCTGTGACACATCGCAGTTGTAGAAAGCAGCCGAAGACGTCAAAACGTGAATATATTGGAGAGATTGTTGTGAATATATTGGAGAGATTGTTGTCTGCGCAGAGATTTCTCTGTGTAAAAGGA